>JANKHO010001303.1:0-10238 GCA_027627235.1 Agrocybe chaxingu | reverse complement strand
CTGCTATTATACTCATGACGAGCGAAGCTTTTATACAGAAAATTGAATCTCACACAGAGAAAGCTTGCGATACGCTCACCTCGTCAGCATGTCCGCCCACAGAGCGGAAGTAGTCATACCGTATTATGCCTTGTTCTCGTTACAGTCAAGGAACGCGAAGGTCAGGACTCAGAATAATAGGCCGCTTTGTTCAATCGACAAGTTCGAGTCGGATCTGGAAATGCTTGGCACGAAAGAAGCGCTGGGGTATGAAATCCCCTCTCGCTGATTGGCAAACCGCCCTCGTGGCCCGCGCCGACCAACTGCACCCATGTAAGGCTCTCACGTTGACGTGCAGATGCACACCCCGGAGTTGAAGGTTGAAATTTGAGTTCCCGGTTCGCACGACACTTCATTTCTATGTAAGCCTTGACCTTGCGAAGCGTTCATTCTGTGAGAGTACTTGTTTCGTTGCGGTTCATGGAAGGTCAGCGAGATACCTATTGATCTAAATTATTCAGCTACATGAGTCACACGTTTTGTAACTCCCAAATAGAAGGACACGATGATGCTTGGACGTACACACGGACCCTCGGCAGAAGCACCGTCGATCTGTGAGGATCAGAATCAGGGCCGAGCCTGGCGAAGACGCCCCAAAAATTCCCTAACGTCTGCAAAGCCCGCAATCAGTATTCAAGCAACTACATATCGTCTACATACAACCTATGTAGCGTCTGCTGCCTGAATGAAGTAGTTCGTGCACGGGCGCTTAAATTGCTATGATCGGTGCCTACTACTTGAGCGCTTGATTGACAGGCTTACCGGTAGTATCTCCTCTAAGAAATTTTGGAGCTTGACTTGCGACTATACGCACTGCTTTCGTAAAGGAATATGCGTCATATTGAAGCTTGGCGTCGAGCCGATGTGAACCTTGGATGAGGGACCGCAGAAGCCACTACCCCAAAGATGACAGACGCGGGGACAGGGGAGATTTTCTCACAGCACGAAGTTGATTGGGGATAAAGCATTTGAAGACTCCACCAACGATTCTCGAAGTCGCGCCACTTGACCTGACAATGATCTATATTCCTCCCGCAGAGTGTCACCTCAGAATAACAGAGGGTCACCAGCATATTAGAGGACCACGACGGAGCGAACCAAAGCCGTACCCCATGGTTTATGGAACAAATACGACAGGAGAAAATGGCTAGAAACCTCACAAGCTACGCCGGTAGGTAAAACAAAGACGTTGAGACGTGTTCGATATGAAACGGGGCAGATGATGAAATATTTGCGAGCCATGTAGACAAGAAACAATCGAAAGCATCTCGACTGCATGCAGATGAAGGATTTCGCTCCCAGTACCCTGAGAAATTATGCAGCAGGCCGTCGAGTTAGGTATCCAGCAGCAGAGAAAGAGAGTCAGGATAGATTTGAACCTATGCTACAAGATAGAGACCTGAATCGTAGACTCCTGAACTGTGGCATTCATCGCAGTAATTCGTCTCCGGATTCAGAAGCAGGGTGAGGTCCTCAAAATCAATCACCTGCAGTGTACCGGCCTTGTTCCCACGTGTCAACTACGGCGGATGTGCACGGATAGGTGCTTTCAAGGCCGCCACTGCACGTCTGATGTGTTGACTGCTAGACGGTAAAGGCATCACTGTGCGCGGCAAGGCTGTGGAAAGCAAGAAGTGAGTTAATGGCCAGACTTGGGAGAAATGAAAGAACATTGCAGTACAAGGACTCTGCAGCTCTTTTCAACTAAGTGAACAGAATAGCGCACAATCTACAGGAGTTAGGAAGCTGCCTCGGGTAAAGGAAAAGAGATCTGGATAAATGCCACATGCGAATTCTCCGGGTCATGGACAAAAAGGTGTGAATGACGACTCGCCTCCGCCAGAAATCTGGAGCGATGCAAACCTTGAGGCTGGAGTAATATTCGAGCCTTATTCGTGATTTCAGCGCCTTCGGGTATCCACGCCGAGCAGGGCAAGGGTTATGTTGCCAGTGGTGCGGTTGTACACCCCTTATCTGTGCCTCCCTGCTAGTAGCAGTCCGAGCCATTGGGTTGCGCGTACTGGGACCCTGGAGATAGAGGATGCTGTGATATTATGAGACATTCGACGCTTTTTGACGCGTGTCGTTTTTAGAGAACGAGAAGGGGCCCAAGTTATGAACGCCTCGGTCTCCCGTAGTCTCGCACACCTTCTACATTCCCTGCCTGCCTTGCGACTTTTGACCATTCTAGCGAGGGTCAAGGGTTTCCGTCCAAGGTGGGTCGTCATGGAGTGAGCATCGGTGGTGGCAGTCTGGAGCTGGTAGATGGTCGGGAAAGCGATAAGGGCCTCGCGGCAGATACGCGGCGATGATGACTGTACAGTTCCAAGCCACCACACGCGTCGAATTCTCACGCGACGCGACGCGCTGCTTGGTTGATCCTTCTGCTGCAATTGATGACGTCGCTCGATCTGAATCTAGATCGCGCGATTGGCGGCCCGAAACCAAGAGCAGCTGGCCGATGGGTTTTGAAAGCAAAGAGTTTGACAGACTTACAAGCGATTTAACAATGAGGTAGAAGAGGCAAATGGATCGAATATCAAACCTCTGGATGTGGAGGGGTACATACACCTGTTATGGTTCAAATGTTACAGTTAATTCTCTGTCGATGCAGGGAAGGACTGAGTTCCTTTCCTCCTTCCGTTCCGTAATTAATCTGATCAAGCTAATAATCCCGCCCGAGATTATCCTAGGATGAACAGTGTCCGGTTAAAGGTCTGAATTGGCGCCCATAGACGTCCGGACGCCACATTTTCCCTCACCCCCAGCTGCCTGGGTGAATTCTGCTCTTGAAATACATCTCGATGAAACAAGGAAACCTGTCGGAGAATTTCGGTCCTCGGCTACCTCAGCACCTAGTACCTCCACACCATCTCAACAGGGCTCCGCACTTCTGCAACGTGCCCAACGCGTGTCCTCCTTCGCATCACTACCCTGATTCGTGTTCGGCGGAACACGAGGCAGGGCGCACGCGACAACTTGATCCGAAAGGAGATAAACAAGGCGTAGATGACGCTAATGGGGACCTACAACCATCAACGAAGGAGATAAGAAACTACAGAATCAAGATCCTGGTTGCCTGATTGCGTACAAAGGATATCCCGGCGCAATTGAAGGCGATGATTGTGTGGCTAGCCTATCCTCGGGCGCAACAGCTGACTTTAAGCAAGGTCTGACCCCGCCGTGCTCGAGTTCTCGGTGACTGATCTAGTAGCCTGTAAAGTGCTTTTGAGAATTTAAGACGGAAATAAAGTCTGCGCCCCAAACTCGAGGCGCGTCCCCCGTGTAGGCGTGCAATTGAGCGACGGCGCGTGGAATAGAAAGCTGTCAAGGGTTTCGGGATGATATCATTCATACCGAAGATGTCGTGTTGTTGAAATATACACCGACGGATCCCTCTCCAAGAAGCTCTTGTTCTCTTGATGGAGTACACAACTGAGCTGACGCATTTCAAGCACCACGACCCAAACAATACACAATCAACTATATATCTCTGAGATCACCTCTTTCTTCCTCTTCAGCTTACTACCCAATTCGTGACATACCCGCATCCCGAAGGAACGGTTACGCACTCAAATTCCCGCAAGCGAACGTGCCTCGAGGCAGCCGCAAGGCGCAACTGATCATTATACTTCCGTATGGGCAGTACGCATCGGTCCGACGCGACTTGAGCTAGCGTTTCTTCAACCTTCTCGTTTGGCAGTGGCATCCAGCCGTTTTCCCGGAATTTATTCGACCCGACGAAAACCTCGTTGCGCCTTCGGAATACCAGCGGTATCGCAAACCAACACGAGGCCTGGATAATGGAGGACTCGGCGCAAAGGAATGCGTTCGGGGTAGAGATGACGGTAAAGTGGTTCTAGTCGACTCTTTGCTCCAAAGTTCTTTAATCGTCGTCCAGTGTCGTCGTAGTAGCTATCCCTAACTCGTCGAGCGATGATCATCTTGTACCATCGGCCCGGTGATACCGTTCTCACGTTCCCACACAACGAAACTTCGAATCGCGCACCGCTTTGGCGTGTACGACAGCGCGAATACGCAATTCGTACCTTCGGTGGTCAGAGGGGTGACTAGCTTGCTCATGAGGCGTGTCGTACTTGGTTTGGTGCGATTTGATAGTTGAAGCGGTTCAGCCAACCGTTTTCGTTATCTGCATCGAACCAGTGCAGATTTCGACGGGCAATCTGAGGCGAGTTGTCAACAGGGAGGACGATCGACGCTCCGTGCTGGCGTGTACGGAGGCGAGCATAGCTTATAGGCTATTTAACCGCGAATGGATAAATAAGGATCAGCTCCTGGGTGATTGACGCCAACGGGAAAAGGCTGTACAAGATACCAAGGCGCCTGGAACGTCGGGAGGCGCGCACCAGAAGCCTGAAGCATGCTCCCGAGGGGGCTCCAATAACCGGAAACGCGCCGGCGCCCGAGTCTCGCGTGTGAGTCTTCTGTGCGTGTTGTGATAGGCTGCAGGACGCCTCGAAGTGCCTGTCGTCTCGGTGTCTTTGGTGGTCCAGCGAATAGGGATTAATTAGAGAGGGAATATGATAGTTATATAGAGTATTCCTACTTCTCTAGCTACGCTGATGTCATGGCTTAGACAATTCAAGTGGGTCACATTCGAATGACTTCTGGAAATCCTCCTCGGAAAATGAATTGGGAGACGGTGGGAAAAGGAATGGCTAATCCTTACCGTAATCCTCGTGCCACGTCTAAACCGTAGGCCCTCCTTCGGAGGTCTGGATGCCTGTTACCAAATTTCTAGAAACCCCCTTCATTAATTTAAAGATTCAATCGAGAGCCAAAATACGGAGATTAATCTGACACGCAGTGCCAGGGAGAAATCAGACTGCCGTCAATGACATATTATGGGAATGAGAACATACGATACGAGGAGTGAGAGCGATCTCGAATTCCGAATTCAGTTCATTGAACTACGAGCGAATGGACAATGAAATCATGAAATCTAATCATGAAGTCGGTTGGTCTCGATTTTTTGCGCATCGGCACTCGCGCACCGAGCTCGACAGCATTTGAATCCGGCATCTATATCACTACAATCTTCAGGCTCTTCGTTGTGTTGGAAGCTGCCAGACTTACTACAAAAACCCCCACATCGATCTGGCCGTGGAACGAGCTGGAGACTCGGCTCTTCTATTGCCTTCTTCAATGCCTCACCTTCATAGGGAATTTACGTCTATGGCTCCCGTCAGAGAGCCAAATTTAGGGTTGACTGACAGTCGATCACACGGAAGGATGCACTTTGTGGTTGGGATCAGGTCCTTGGGCGACAGAAAGGCTCTGAGGACATGCCGTGTCGAGCCGGGCTTGGAGGTCCAGTAGGTCCAGCATGCAAGTCCACAGTGGGTGCTAACTAGTCTAATCAGTTCGTCTCGGTTCAAAGCAGCAGATCTCGCACATTCATTAAACCTAACATGTGCCACAAAGTGGTTGCTGGAACTGACGGCACATTAGGGAAGGCACTCTCGGAATAAGAGATTTTCAGACAGCGACTTGGAGTGGGAGTTTAGAGTTGCTCGCAGTTTCTAATTTAGAAAGGCGGGGTAAAGTTACGGAGTTGGGAATTCGGGAAGAGAATCGAGGCACGCGATGAGGGTGCGGTTGGCGCGTTGGGGGTGCATGGATCAGATAAGATAGTACTAGCTCGAGATTGGTCCTTACCGCGATATCTGCTGGAGCTTCTTCTCCTGTCGGCTGTAACTTGGATATGACTGTCAGAGCGAATGGGGTGCTGGCACGCAGACTGTCTAGATGACCGACCTGAGTGTTCGCACTTCCATTCAGGAAAAAATCCCGAACCAGTACGGGCGGTTCTGCTGCAAAAAGAGAGTTGGAATCCTTAACTAGTCATCCTCCTAGACTGACCAAATTGTGTCCTCTTCCCGAGCGACAGTAACACCCCGAGGACTCGCTGGACTTCGTAGATCAGCGACGGGCGCCTGTGCGCACGACCGATCGATCAGTTTGACGCCGACCGCCCCGATCTCGATTCCCGATCACTTTACTCGATCAGGCAACAGCGCCCGCCACGTTCCACGGACCTATAGTCGCCTATAAAGGCATTTGCGTCCGCGTTGATCAAGTGAGCGGCTAGACTTCGCATCGCGCAAGTGGCGTTGACGCCACGTCGTGGACTCGTGAGTTGGATTCAGACATTCCACGCTCTTGACATCATCTTATTTATGTAATCAAAACAAAATTTCTTCGTCCTTCTTCAACCTTCCTTGCCGACACCGTCTCATGTTCTCAGTGCCCATGGTCCCCCCGAAGTCCCCTGAAGGCGACTCGCCTTTGAATTCTCTCAGCCGCTATAGGCTTCTTAACGTTCTGTAGCACATTAAACGATCCCGTTTTACAGTCTGCGCCCTAGTCGGTCTCGGAGCCTGACACAGTCGACAGTACTTTGACCATCGATATTGGATATTGAATGCTCAAGCAACGCTTTCGTTTTCTCCCTTCAAGAGGTTGCACATTACCTGCCTTATTGGAGATCATGAATTTCGCTCGCCTTTGACCAGAGACTTGGACAAAGGAACGCCTGCACTTTGCGTTGAATTCTTGACCACTTTCCCTTGGTTCTTCCAAGTCACGCCAGTGAGGTATGCTCTCTGCATCTGTAATTTGGCGCCTGACCGCCAGTTTCAAGTTGTGCTGCGCTCCAAGACCCTTTCTGTTGCCTCCTATGTCTCGCACTTCGTTCTCCAGCTGATCAAGTTCCATCAGGGTCGACGATGAATGACCCTCAACTGAGCCCACAGCCGTTGGGCGGCAGGTCGTGCAGCACGACAACCTCATGGCGTACATCCTCTCTTCCCTTCCCTCTCTCGTTCTCTACCTCTTCCTCCCCTTTCTCTGCTCCGTTGGCACATTTTTCTCCCGATAACAACCGTCTGGATGTTCTCTAATATTGATTACTGAGCAAGTGCGCAAGCCTTCCTACGGGACGGAATGCATTTGGCCGTATATCGGGCAGCACACACGCGGTTTTGGTTCAGACTTTCCGCAGGCATTCAACGTCCCAGACTTCAAACCTCTTGGTGGTCCTATTCTTGCGCAGCTGCAGGGACTTTGCTTGGAAGGAGCGATCACAAACTCAGTGAGCCCAGCTTTCGAGGCCACCCTCTCAAAGTGCATACTGACCGTGGCACACGAGGCCTCGTGTGATCTGGCTCTACCTCTCGCTTTCATCGGTCTTGATAAGTAAAGATGCATGGGGTTCAAACGAAATGGCGCGGAAGTCTTCTGTACTGGCTGATCCCATTTATTTCCTACTTCTCGAATATCCTGTTAGAAAATCCTGGACGGCTGCTTCGTCTCGCCTGGCTAACATCGGCAAGTCGACTGGACCTCGTTCACATTTTGTCAAACTCTCACTTTCAAATGAACGAAGTCGACCGCGTTCATATCACATTCATATCGACTGTATCACAACTGCAATCACCACGGGCCAGCGTTGCGGTCTCACCGCCACCTGGCACCAGCACCGGGCACCCCAACTGCTCACTCAGACGTTCATTAATGATGCCAGCACCGATAGAGCCTCGCACTCATCGTGCCGCAGAAACCCGTTACCCCACACTTCTCTCGTCCCCAGACTCGGACTCGAACTCGCAGGAAGCTCATTGACACGCCACCATCCATCACCCATCGCCCATCGACGTTGAATGGATTATCGTGAATCGTAGGATCAGTGACGCTGAATTTACGTCGTTCGCCTGTCCTCTCGCGAGTATTAATCGACTGCGCCAACGCTGGAGCGATCTATCGACGCGGGATGGGATCTAGACGTTAACACCTAAACTTGCACGCCAGTGCCACCTGTTCTGTCTATTCTGTTGTCTCCTTCTGACATTCGGGCTCCTAGGTGTATCCCGCCCGCCTCTGTTTCAAGCCTTGAGATGGTTATACTTAGCACTGAGTGCTTCAAGTAACTCTTGGCCCCCAACACACGACGCTTATCGCGAATGTGAAGATCGCGTCCGAAGTTCTCACCAGCACCCAATCGTGTCATATGAATTCCCATCACGGAAGCTCTGCGCCTGCAGGCGGGCTCAAATACTTGAGTTCGACCTTTGTGGTGTCTATTTCTGGAACTTGACCTCCGAGAGTCGATGACACGAGAGCGTGCCGGGTCAATCACAGGCATGACCCCAATACCATCGACCTAGACGTCAACGTGCGAGCCCTAATGGCTCTCCAACACCAAAGGTTTGAAGATAACGACTCCAAGTTCCGGGCGTACACAATCGAGGGTCTATTCTATTCATAGGAGCTTGAGCACTCAGTATCCAAGAGAAGACAACGCTAGTCTACTCTAAAGGCACATAGGCTAGGTCTGTTATCGCGTCCCAGCAGGTCTATAGGCAGTCCGTCCGACTGGGCAGCTCACGCGCGAGGTGCGTGTCCGTGCTTCTCCCACCGCGTTCCGATGAAATGGATGACGGTATCGTTTAATTCTGTCCGGGGTGCTACGAGCGTGCTGTACCCTAACCTGCGTCAGAGCCTCTTCTCCCTTCCTTCCTTCCTTCCTTCCTAGCTTCTTCATAATAAGGCGAAAGAGCAAGGGGATCAAACCCCATAAGGTATGTTCCCCAGCTGCTGATCGCGATGAACTCGAGTTTAGACTACTGATATGAAGGTGGGAGCACCTACCCGTGCCTCGTTGCGATTGAGATTGGAGGCTCGGAATGAGACATACGGGTTCTCCGATGATCATATGAAGTCCGCGAGGCAGGAAGGTGAGTGCTGGGAAATCGAATAGTTCTAGCTGCGTTCTTTATTCTGATTCCGGCTCGAGCTCTTAGGCTGCGACGAATCGCACTGGATGTTGTCACCGACATTAAATGAATGACCTATCGAACGGAGGCCACAGTGCATCGATTTCCCAGCGATGCTCGAACCTATCACCCAGCATACGGACACTGAGGATTAAACTATAATGAAAGCACGCGAAATGCAGGTGCGTTGGCAGACTGAATAATCGGCCGCCTAATTCCATAGCACTGAGCGAGCTCGCCCAAGTCATCTCCGGTCTTCCGTGAACATGAACGAAATCCTGTCGATCGACTCTTCCAATCGAAAATACCGAAGCCACTGATCCACCGTCAGCAGCCTAGCATGGGAACCTCCCTCTCTCATCCTTCGTATTCAATGAATCACTGGATCGTGGGGCTGCGTGTCGTAAGTGCATGTCTTGACGGATGCCTATCACAAGCACCAAGTCTGTCTTATGGCACTCGAGCCCGTCTTGCCTCCATGGGTAGCAGCTCGAAGACCTCAGGCGGGCGAGGGTCCTGCACCCTCGAGCCTAGGCTCCCATTTAACTTCTCAACCTACCATATGGGAAAGCAATTGAAGATTCGGAATAGCCGTACGCGAAAAGCATGCGGGTTATTCCTATTCCTAAAGCCTGTCAGACATTGCTCTCATAATCGTCCAGGAATAATCTAAATTAACGCTCCCCTGCCTGCCATATAACGTCCTGTCAAATATGTAGGAAAGCTAATCGGGCGGCCGTGGAATGAGCTGTCGAACAGGCGTATGGGCTATTCTATACATAAGTATGGCAGTGGCTGGGCTGAGGTGTCGGACTGCGTATTGGCTCGTGGAGAACAGGTGGGTCGGCACTTTCCCCGAATCGTGCCTCAATGCCGTTAGACAAACAAAATAGCTTTCCAGAGTAGTGATTATTGCTCTCAATTTGCGTACCGAAATTTTGCAGATGGAGGTGTCCATCTACCTACTGCTATGCATTGCTATTACTTATCAACGTTGCTCATAGTGCGATTGTACACCCTGTAACAGAACGGGGGCTGCTATCAGTGCTCCCAATTTGCGTACCGAAAGAGATTTGGCGAACAAGGGAGTCCATCCGCCTATTACCACCACATACCTCCCAATACTGCCCATATTGCAGTTGGAGCCAGCCAACCTGCTACCCCCGATCACAACGCCACTACCGATGTGCAGTCGCATTCCTCCTCAATTCAGCACCTGCAGTCCGATTGCCCATCTTGAAACTTAAGCTCAACCGCAGGCCACACCCCCTCCTCGAGCCGGGGTCAGAGTTACAGTCAGACCGAGGGCACCTGGTCGTCTGACATGACGTATACGTATACTCTACGTATCCTCGCCTCGCAGCTCGTTCACCGGCTTTAGCGTGCAGGCGCACGCGCTCGACG
>JANKHO010001302.1:0-10239 GCA_027627235.1 Agrocybe chaxingu | reverse complement strand
AGTTCACAAATATTCGGCAATCTCAACACCAACCAGAATGGGCTGTCGTCGTCGACAGAAGGGGTGCTGCCGAAGCTGAACATGGGAATAGGTGGTACGAAGACGCGACCCCCTGGGTCGTCGAGACCTTCGTCTGCTTCAGCCAGACAGAGGCTCGGAGATATACCCTGGCAAAACACGAATTCTGGCTCTGGAAGTAATAGTAGGTGGTGAGCCGTTTGGGTCTCTGAACGCGAGTGACGGAACACTCTGCGTTGTATTATTTTATTAAATTGTTCTGGCACATACGTGCACTTTCTCCCTCCTTTCGCTTCGGTCTCTCTATTATCCCCACCACGTATGTTGCTGGCCGCACTCCTCTCTAACTGCTATCCATCGTTTGTCAATCTGCATCGTATTATACGTACCCATCACATTCATTACTGGCATAGGTTCCTCTATCCCGCAGCTCGATGATTATAATTATTATATTCAGCATAGAAAAAAGAATAACAGCGACAGTCTGTTTGCAGTACTTCAATAGGACGGTGTGGATTGAAGGAAGGCCAACACTCACAATAATAGGCTACTTCCGAATGAAAGGAATTTGGTATCCTGATACCAAAGCCCGGGCACGGTCCTGCGCACCAATTCCTCTTGCATTTGTCACGAAGTGGATGTGCATTCCGTATAGTTTCGAGTAGGAATCGACATTGACTTCGATTTGCGGGAAGAAGACGATGGCCTGTGCTGGAAGTCCAAAAGATACAACCCCCGAGACAGCGCTTGGTGTGTTTACAGACGATGATGATGGAGGTAGGACGATACCGGAAAAGTCGCGTAATCGAGGGAGGACGAATTCGACGAGAGTGCCCAGGAAGTCGTACATGGCCTGCCCCTTCAAATCGACCTTGACACCCACTGGGGACACCAGGCCGTAGCCATCCTCCAACGGACTTCTTCCCCCGCACGAGCTCGATACCCTGGACGGCATGTTGGCCACCAGCTTGGAACGACTCGCCCGTCAGCGCCTTCATCTGCATCATTGCACCGAGCAGGTTCCCCTTGTTCGACACGGCCTCCTTCACCATCGTATGCAGCTGAATCTTCTCTAGTCGCACGATATTATCAGGCGACGACGGCGGTGCGGGCTTCTTCCCAATTTGCGACCCTCCAACAGGCGTATTGCGTCGGTATTTGGAGTACGGGTCGTTCGGGTCGAACTTGAGTCGAATTTGACGCGGCTGCTTGGCTTCTCCAGCTTGGTGCGTGTATGTCATGTACATCAGGTCGTCCTTAAGCGTGGTGTGGTAGTGGTCCTCCAGACGACATGGCGCGAATTCGCGCGTGATGATTTTGACGTGGGGTTGCGGGAGGCCTGTCTTGGGACTACGAGGTAGGCGGCGGGTGATCCTCGGTGCCGTTTGGAATCGTGTCAAAGAGTGTCTTGTCGCTGTCGCCACGACCTGCGGACACATGCTTGGGGTTTTCGTGGACGACGTGAACCAAGGGCTCGACGCGAAAAGTTCCCGATGCTTGGCTGCTTCCCCAAATACAAATAACGGGTTTGGCGGACCGCTCGACCGGCGCTTACTGCAACGGCGCTTAAACGAATTACTGGAGGTGCCAGGCCGCTCGATTCTACTAATGTTCTGCTCTTCAGAAGTAAATTATGTAGGGTTCACTATTTTGGTCCTAAATAATAAAGCTTCCTCCTCCTCCTTCCCCCCAAGTATCCACAGGAGGCCCAAAATCTTGCCCTCGATGCATTCTGTACACCGCCCAAGATCTCTCACGTCCGCTACCTTCGATCTTTACGATGAAATCTTGGTGGCTGAAGCCCCCACCGAACCAGCTCATTCGTCGCAAGTTGGGACAACCTTGAACCAGAGTGCGTATGCGATCAGTGTTTTTATTTGGTGGGTGGCACTCTGCTTCCAAAATATTCAATCCTTCTATAGTGCGTAGTGCTGAGAACCCTCTGAGCAGAGGGAGGGCATCTTCCTAATTTAATGTCGCTTGTTAGAAGCGATTAAATATTTAATAAAATAATGGAACAAGTGCTTACGGTTTCAGTCTGCGAGGAGAACTCCAGAACGAGGGACTCCAGATTAGGAACAATCGCGGCGAGCCGGGGGATAAACGTTGGAAACGATACGTCATTTATAGACCAAAATACGAGTTTTTTAACGCTCGACCCGCTTCCGCTCTTGTTCAAAGCGTCAAGAAAAGAGTCACTGGGTATTGCACCAAATATTTCTTCCAAAGGGCGGGGTGATTGCAGCGTGGAAGTCAGAATAGATGGCAAGATGTGTCCCAAAGGTGTGCCGCGGACGATTCGCAACCTTGGAAGGAGACCAGGAGTAGCCAGAAGGCGAGCACTATTAAAATAAGATAGGTCCGTCATGGGCGATGATCCCAAGAGAGACAGAACCTCAATGCTGGGATGGGCATTGAGAAAGGGGAACAAAAGCTCTCCACGGCATTCGATACCGCGGAGTTGAATTTCTTTGAGGCAGGCCCACGCTCCAGATAATAATATTCTGCCAGAGACAGTGTGAAAATGGTTGTTGCCGAACGTGATAGCTGACAGCTCGAGGACCTAACAGAGGCAATAAAAGGAGTTTTTGGTTGCATGTCCTGAACTGCTTTACCTCCAAGTCCGGACAATCATTGACGAGCATCGTAGCCAGGTAGTCCAAGTTCGGCTTTCCAGCGGACGGGCTATTGTACGCTTCTGTCATGAAAGATAATGACTTGAGACATTTCAGCGAGAAGAACTGCGCGCGAGCGCTCGGCATTAGAAAGGTGAGTATCGAGCTCATGAGCTGTTACGCTTACATTCGTGCTGAAGGTTGGCCTATGGTACGCGGGATCGTCCACTTCTCCATTTCCATTGTAGGGCTTCTCCCGATCGACGACATCTACATCGGTCAGACGCGGCAGGCCTTTAAGGACCGCCCATACATCCTCTTCTTCCGCCGGATCGATTAGTGTCGGAGTCCGCGACCACTTGAAAGAGATCAGGTTGATCATCCCTTTCAATGCAGCAACGAATACACGCTCCGCTCCGAGGTCCATGGAATTCTTCTCCGCATCGTACGCTCCGACTGCAACAGCAGGATCCTCGTCGTCGTCTTCATAGTCCTCGAGCAAAGGAGCTTGCTGGGTTTGCAGATCTCGAAATACAGCAGGGATGACGGGATCGTCAACGCGATCGGAGTGTTGGTACGGTTCCGCAGACTGGACCTCGATGATCCTCACGTTCTGCGCCAGGGAGTGGTTCTCTGCGAGCTTGGACCACACTGGTGACAAGAGCGGTGCCCTGATCTCCCGGAACTGCGTATGGTTCGGAGACACGATGGAATGGAGAAGTCGGCAGGCTTCACCCAGGTTGGCGAGGTCGGCTGGTGATGCAATAGCTGATACGATGTGGTCTAGAGTTTCTAGTGGGAGGTCAAGAAGAATCATAGCGGTCGCTGGTGAACGTTTGAACTCTCAGGTCCTAGGGTAGACATATGGAAATCAATAGCGCCGAACACGGACAACAAGTGTGGGGGAAACTGCGACTCACTGCGGCAAAGCATCACGGCTTCGGCAACTCCCAGAGAGTTTCCCACTTTCCCACCTATTCTCTCTTACATAAGCCCGCGACAGTGTCGAACAAGCACAGCGATGAGCAGAGCCCCAGGATACGCGCCGAAAGGTCGAAAAAAATGTTTTGCACGAAAGAAAGAAATAAGTGTAAATTCAAGTCGAGTCTTCAGGTCTCTTCTCTTCAATGGCGTCCACAGCAACAAGCCAGCCCACAAGTATTCCAATAGCACGCGACTCATAGGAGACTAGTTATTGTCCTTCATACTTCCTAGTACTTCTTTAAAATGAGAACTTGCGAGTTATCCTTTGGAGCAGTATGACCTTTGAGAGAGGGTCCGCCTGGTTTCGGGCCCTGCCGGCGGACTCTGAAATCCGGCGGAAGCGCCCAAATTCTCAGACTAGTGAATGAGCGCTTCCTGAGCGCCTTTGAACACTTTTGTCCGGATATCGCGATCCGGCCTAACACTCTCAGTGCAGAGAACTTTCTTTTTGGGTAGGTATTTCATGGAACGAGTTTTTCACCGTTCCGAAATGATTGGTACTCAACTTGGACGAGAAGGTCAGATCACCGAGTGACCTCAGCCAGCCTCAGCCTTCCCGACTCGCGAAGGCTTGAAAGAACCCTCACTCGAGGCGGCCTTGTCACGATGACCACGAGGAAGAAACGTCGCGTAGAGAAGCTCCCTCCTCTGAATTCGCAGAGATGACGCGCCAAGATCTCACCGATCATGCGCAGGCACAGTCCCCGACTTCCCCGTTCCCAACAACTTACAAGCCCGCCATCCTTCGTTGAAAGTCGTTCGGCCCGTCTTCTTCTCTGGTAGGTATGGAAAAGATAAAGCCCGGTCCTTTGGCTTCCCAGTCATGCTACCTTGGCTTCATAGAATCCTGGCGTTCAGAGTGGAGGTTTATTCGGCTCTGCTGAACACTCCCGACAAGCGGCACAGAACATAACTTCTGTCAGGAACACATTTCCCGTCGGTTATTGTGCGCGATCACCATCCCGCCCTGCCTCGTTTTTGTCTGCGCCCGCCGTCAGGCACTGCGACGTAGCCCTGAAAAAAAGAGAGATAATTGTCAACCGAGGTAAGGAAGGACGAGGAGCTTGACGCAAATCAGGTCCTCAGAAAAAACGGGCTAACCATATTCACTGGTTCCTCAAAAAGTTAAAACAGCGTGGCGTTGGAGTTATTGTGCGAAAGCGGCGAAAGGCGGCCTCTGCCATCTGGTCATGTGGAAAATGTTTGTACTGGCAGAATCTGCCAAATATGTAGCTGTGCGCCCCATCAGCTCGGATAGAAGACCTCCCTCCAAATGCGTCTCTTTCTCAATTCATTGCACGTTGGTTTCTCAACTCTCGTGCTTGGCTCTTGACGACATCTCTTTCCTTTCTGCACCGAACATCCGAACCCTTGATCGTGCTTCGGACTCGTCCTCTTCAATTCCAGCTCTGACCTCCTAAGGTTAACGACCGCACAGTGCACAGACAGTTCACTTGTGCGATATCTCAGGGTCCACTGTATGCTCTGTTACTGGGCGAAAAACCTTTTGATAACTGTCAACCCAATGATCTTTAGGGAGGTTGGTCTCTGGTGGATGAGCCCCTTTCTCCAATGTATACCAGTGTCTGCTTGCTATGGCGCAATCAAACAATTCGCAGGCTTCGTGCGGAGTTGTGATTCGCTGGGCTTATGCCAACGGCCCTTGGAACCGACGGAAGGCATCTGATCAACTCGATATTCGATCCCGCGACCCTGCGCAACCATGATCATACGGATGCCATGGAACTCTTTTTCTTTCTCCATCCTGTCAATGCGCTTGTGGCGAGAATACAGAGGTACAGGGCTGGGGTTGAAACAGCGAATGGGGAACGATTCAGGGAAGCGGGGACTCGAAATGTAACCAAATGCAAGTAGCCGGGGAACCTCAAATAGCCTTCACTGAGGATACTAAGAGTCGTCTTCGTGCCCCTTCCACCGCAACTACTTTTTCCTTTTCCTCAACGCCGCGGTTGCAGATGTCGCTCATCAGTCCGATTAGCTTGAAAGGGCCTGCAGAGGTTGCGTGAGTCTCCTGCCCAGTTTTCATTGCGTTGATTACTGACCATTTTTTTCACCTTCAAGCCATGGGTGGATGTTCATTGGGTTCACGCTCAACATGCTTCTGCTGGGTGTCATGATGACCCAAGTGTACATGTATTACGCACAATATAAAGGGTACGTGTGCCTCATCGTTTGCGGGCCCATTCGACATTGACGCTTCTCCAACCAGCGACAAGGCCTGGATCAAAATATTCGTCAGTAATCCATGTTTTCTCTACTTGTCCGTTTACTCAACGATGCGCCTCAGGTCGCTGGGTTATTCCTGGCCGATACCGTTAACACGATATTCATGTTCGTGTATTTGTATCGCTGTTTTATTACCTTCTTCGGTGAGTCTGCGCCTCTTTTTTTGTTTGGTATAGGCCACTAAACCGATGACCTCCTCAGGTGATAATGACGCTCTGTCGACGGCGGATTGGTGTACGTCTTGCATTCTTCTCCACCGCCGAATACGAATTGATCATAAGTTTTTGATAGTATTTGCAACCGGTAGGTTTTGCCAATGTCGGTCGTCATCGTTGACTTATTGGAGATGGGTAATTGGCAGAACCTTCAACGACGGTGCGTATACACTTTCTTCCTCAAAGAGTATCCTAAATTCGTGCTTTCTAGGGCTTAATCGCCTGCGCCGTTCAACTATTCTTTGCCTGGCGCGTGTACGTGTTAAGTAAGACCTGGATATATGCCGGCTTTATCACTGTCCTGGCTGTCACTGGTGGAAGTGAGTCATTTAACCCCTTTCCCTCCGCGAGGTATTAACCTTGCTACCACCTAGTTGCCTCCATTGTAACTGCTGTTGAAGTCGGCCGCACCCCCAATTTCGTCGACTTCCAAAATTTCAAGGCGACGGTCATCGTATGGCTCGCTTCTGAAGCCATTTGCGATGTTGTTATCACCACCGTTCTCGTTTGGCATTTGTAAGGCGCCGATATCTTTTTTCTGTCTTTCCTTGACTAACATTTTCCTCCAATAGGGTAAGCCTGTTGACGCACCATCCCTGTTGACTACAGAATCTCACCTATCCGGCCAGCGTAAGCACAAGACGGGCTTCCAGCGCTCTGATATGGTTGTAGACCGCATCATCCGAAGTACGTTCTTCTCCCCCATATGGAACACTTCTCATCTCGCTTGAATAGTTACTGTACAAACCGGTCTCATTACGATGATCATCGCTTCCCTTGACCTACTCTTCTTCTTGATCGATGTGCGTTCATCCGCTCCACTCTTCTCAGTTCAGTTGCGTCTCAACTATGACCCTACAGCCTTCAGGGACCCACTTGCTTTTCAATTTCCCCCTCGCGAAGCTCTATTCAAACTCCCTGATGAGTAGCTTGAACTCGCGTCGCGGCTGGAAGTACACCGGCAATACCTCCGAGTCTCGATCGGAAGGTCAAGTGAACACTACTGGCGGCGTCATTCAACGGCGCGACCTCCAAATCTCGAGCAAGAAGCCTGTGAGTCCCCTATCCGTTCATTGTAACCCTGGTCCTCGTTTTCTCACCGGCGTCCTCTTCTTTCCCCTTCCCTTTTCCCTTCCCCGCTTCCCCTGTTTCTAGAACGACATGATTGTTGTCGACGGCACTCGGACGCACCCAGAAGTCTTCGTGCACGTCGAGTCGCACGAGATGCGCGACGTCCAATCCAACGATCGATTCGACGACAAGAAGGCGTTCAACTCCGAGACGTCGGTCGACAAGTCCGTCGAAGATAAGTGGACACCGGATCAGAAGAGCCAGTGGGTGGCGTCGTGAGCTTCGGCTCCGGGCCTTCGTGGTTATTGTTATTTTTTCGCTTATCTGTAGAGAGTGTAGACTTGCATACACTGTACCCACCGTTGAAATTGTGGAAGGAGTTACGCAGTGCAATGACCCCTGAGTGATACTTATGTGACTTCCCCACTTTGGCCCGTTGCTGCGCCGCCCCGCGTGATCTCCTGCAGGGTTGAACGTTGGAGTCTTCCATCACTTGTCAGCAACAACTTCACCTACCGGACGTACGGCATACGGTGTTATAACTTCACTTAAAGTGCCAGGCAGTGATCTAACAATGAATCTGCTTTCTGGTCACACATCTCAGAGTTACAGGTGCGGCTTCCGATTCAAATGGGCCTTCCGAACACTCAGCTTCCCTGGATTCAGCCGCCTGACCACCGATGTCTCACCGAAATCGCGTCCTTGGCCAAGTGAGAGGCGAAAATTCTGCCCAATCGTCTGTTCTACAGCACATACATTATCTTCTGATGAATGACGATCGTGCCCATCGACCCCACGGGCGCTTAATTTCGATCACTGATGGCGTCGAAACCGGGATAAATATGTCGTGAACTAACAACTGCGCATGCATCGAAGAGCAAAACGCAAATGAATGGCTCGGTAGAAAGACCATCTATTACTTTCTCCTCCCAATTCACTCCAATGGTCCACTGCCAGCCTATCTTCCCAACCATTCCGTCCTGTTCGTAATGACCACGTCCTTCTCGCTCCGGCCTCCCAATCTTGGTGACAAAAATTCAGCCTCAGTCGATGATCCTCTTGATTATTGTGGTCGTAGGTGGCTTTCGAATGGGAGCCACGAGAGTCGATAATAACTCAGAGAAGATACTTGTGACGAATTTGATCTTAGAGCTAATTATAGGTGGACCTGCCACTGTAATCGATCTCGAGACCTGGCGTCTCTCGGTCCCACCTGCGCACGTACGTCCCGTTCCCCCTCCTGATCTGACCCGGACACTGAGCCTGACTATTGCTTGTGATTTGAAAGTGCAAAGAATCCACCGCATTCGAATCTATCCAAGGACACAACCATGACTACCTGTGGTTTTGCGCCGCTGGAGAAGGACATATCGATGCCTTGTGAGTACGGACGTCGTACCTTAATAACACGGCCAAGTAATATAGCTAATGTTGGCGTGTAAAGATGTCTCCTTAAGTCCCAATCGCGGGCACCCTGCCCTTGCGGACTAAAGTTCACAAGGCATGGCAGTGGATACTAAGGCAGTGGATACTAAGACACGGCTCTTGCAAGCAAGAGCAAGTGCAACGATGGATTCAGCCCAAATGAGCTGTGTTCAACAATGTATATGAGGCTGCAGATATCCCGGAGGAGAGTGGCGGTCGTCTTTCATGTTCATACTGGTTAAAGTGAATTCTTGTAGGAAACACTGTTGCGTGAGATCTCGAGCTTGAGGCGTGATACTGGACAGCTGGACATGGCAATCGCTTGCCTTGGCCACTTGCTTTGCTAACCAGAGGGAAACTAGTCTGCTAACACAGTAGTAAATCTCGAGCTGGGTTCAAGACCGTGTCCCCCAAAGCATTGACATATGTGAAAGAATCCTTGTGAAAGAATCCTCATTGTCCCGATCCAATTGGTTTTCTCTGATGCACGAGATTTGTGCACCCGCATCCCTCGTAGAGTGGCCCTCAAGATGAATCCAAGTAGACTCACGCAGACCAAGTGAAGGACCGAAAAGAGGTCCCCAGTAGCGATGAATTTCCATTGGTAGCCTACGACAGCGTCCACGCTTTCTAGGAAAATCCCAAATCCATCAGGACACCTCCAAAGAGAGCTCCGTGACCGCTCCATGACCCGGAGTAACTTGTAGGCCGATCGCTGAGGCGAGGACGGTCAATGACCAAGGCCGAAAGAAAACAGCAGATATAGACTCCGAGGTTGCAGTCTGTCAAATCCGTATCCCAGGTCCGTGACCAGTGAGTCGTAGAATGTGTACATCGTACGTCTGTCTCAGCTTGCGGTTCCTTTGTACCAGTGGATAAAGTCGGAGGAAAAGATGCAGCAGAGAACAGCTTGAAAGACGGGTGAAGATGAATTCGAAGGAAACCAGGAAGCAAGCGTTCCAGCAAGCGTCGAGCCGAATTACCTGAAAATGAAGTCCATTCTCGCCGTCTGAGGCTGCCTTTTACCTGTCAGTTTCCGATGGTGATGGTAAGAAGGAAAGATGAAAGCCAAACTTATACCCAAAATCAGCTGGCCAGCCCCTATTTAGCCGAAGCCGAAGATTTTTTCTGTTGAGTCGCTGCTTCCAGGACATCATTTCGTTTACCTCAACGTCGACCGCTCCTTAGCACCGATTCACAGCCCTTCCTAAATCCCCTCAGGCCACTCTCTTCCTTATTCGCGCCCGAGTGCGAAGATATAGTTTTAGCTCAAGCATGAGACATCGGGGGAACGCCCCGATGGCTCGGCTATAATTTTCAGCATTTGACCCCGCATCGAGTCAAACTCTGGCTTTTATAAAGAGCACCAACGACACCTCACATCACTCTCCCACCTCAAGCATCGAAGCCCCCATGTCTGAGTACACGTCGCAGACCTTCCGCCCGCTGCTGAACAGGCTGGTGCAGACACCAGAGTATTTCACCCCCGACGACCTCAAGGAGTCACTCAACCACCTCTTTACGCCCAATGCCCTCCATCCAGCTCAAATCGGGGCGTTCTTGACAGCGCTGCATATACACCGTGTGGAGAGACGGCCGGATTCGCTGGCAGCGGCAGCAAGCGTGCTACGTGATCGTGCGCTGAAGGCAGCAGTACAGGACAC
>JANKHO010001301.1:0-10247 GCA_027627235.1 Agrocybe chaxingu | reverse complement strand
AACTACATCAAGGGCTTCCGCTACCAGATGTACTGCGCCGCCCGAGAGATGAAGCTCAGAACATGCACAGTCCGCCCGTGTCTCTCTCAGCCCGGCTGAAACGCTCACTCGACACCAGGTACATGTGGTCGCAACCCCGGAGCTGTGCAGAGAGCGCAATTTACTCCGCGAAACGCGCTACGCCCCAAACACGCAAGTCACCTCTCTCTTCACCGTGCCGTCCTAGCAACTTTGATGTCCCAGTCTAGAGAATCTCTTCGTCCGCTTCGAAGAGCCCTCCTCCATGGTCCGCTGGGATGCGCCCCTCTTCACCGTCCTCTGGTCCGACGAGCACATCCCTGGCCCCGACATCTTGGACGCTATCACCAAAGGCAACCTCAAGCCGCCCAATTCGGGCACCCTTTCTGTCTGTCTTGCTGTCTGATCTCATGTCGTCGCGTGCTCAATCTCTGCGTCATAGGTCGCAAAGGCGCCAACAGATGCCCTTCACGTCCTCGAGCAGACGACAGCCACCGTGGTCTCCGCAATTGTCTCCGCCTCCAGTTCACAGCCAACCGGCGGGACCGTGATCGTCCCCGTCGGCCCGACCATCAACCCATCTATCACCCTCCCCCCGCGCACCATCACCCTGTCGGAGATGCAGAGGCTCAAGCGGCAGTTCGTTACGATCCACAAAAAGGCTATTACACTGGGAACGACAGAGCGCGGAGCAGTGGATTGGCAGGAAGACAGTGTGGCGGCCAAGTTTGTCGCGTATGTACAGGACAACCTCCGTTAGTTACGTAATAAGCACAATGGGAATAATGCAAGGGCCACCCACTTCCAACCCTTGTCTGTCTCTTCCACCACCACCATGCCCCTTCCGACAGATACCACCCTCTCCCTTCTGGCCTACCCAAGGCCAGACTTTTCAAAGCCAAAGAAGGCGATGCTCGTCCGCCTCTCCACAGAGACCCTCGAGGCTCTCGAGTCCTTACCACCAGTCCAGTTCGAGTTTGGAGACAGCCCAGTGCGTTATGACCCACTCACATCGTGTTCGCGTCTCTGATTGTCGCAGGGCATCTACATCGGCGATGCCTACTTCCCCATGAACCACTTGGAAGAAAAGTCGGCCACAGAGCTCTACCTCCGTTCTTCCTCAGGCGCAAAGAAGACAACCACCACGCCCTTGAAACTCCACGCCAACGTGATCGGCAAGTTTGCAGTCGAGCGTGAGCTCGCCGATGTCCGCGAAAGGATCAGAGAGAGCACACAGGTCGCGACCGACCAGAGGAATAGGCCGACCACAAAGTTCATCGACGCCCCACCAGACACCCTCCCCCCTCCGCCCAAGAAGAAGAACCCTTCGTCTACAACGCTTTTCCGCAACCCTCCTCGTCCTGCGGACAGGCCAAAGCCCGCTCCACCACCTCCGACAGCGACACCTAACAATAGACCTTCATCATCAACACCAACGCAGCGCGATGGTCTGGTGCCGTTGCGTAAGCGCCTGGTTCATTGCCTGGCCATTAGCGAGAAGCTCGAGGATCAGCTGCTCAAGCTGCTGGGGGCATCCGATCGTAGTTCGGCCTTGCGTACAGAAATATTTGAGTTGTTAAACGAGGTGCGTAGTCGATCATACTACGAAACGCGGTTGGTATTCACGATTGGTTCCAGTTGGCCGATATCAAGAAAGGGACAGCACATTGTCACAGGGTCTACCAGCTCAAACCTATTGGATGGAAGGAAGTTCGTCCGCACGAGTGGCCTCGGTTGACCGACCAGGAGCGACTCCAAATGGCGCGCAGCGCTCGCATCGCCATGAACTCCCTCCGCATTCCCGAATCCGACCCCATCTGGTCCCACTTTAGGACCAGCCCTCCTGCAACCTCATCTAATAGTCCTTACCCTGCTGCTTCCTCGTCTTCCGCTTCTACCAGCAAGCAGGACGTGCCTGCCCCAAAGCGCGGCGTCTCGTCACGCGAGGTCAAAGAGAAGAAGCAGAAGCCCAAAGCCGACCCGAAGGCGGAAATCATGATGAAGGACGAGAGTGTGCGAGCGAGTAATCGGGATCCTCCTCCTGCCGTACGCATAAATGACAGCAGCCGCCCAGCACCAGAGCCCATTCGAAGAAACCAGCCGTCCGCTGCTAAGCCTATCAAAATCAATCCCCGACCTTCCGCTGCTTCGTCCTCCTCGACGACAAAGACTTCTCGTGAGGAACGACCTGTGGCGCCATCGGTTGCATCGAGCAAGTCCAGCCAACAGGATGACAAGAAGCTGTCGACCCAAGCACGGAAAATACGCAGGGAAGAACTTGCTCAGTTCTCCGACTCTGACAGAGAACGAAGCTCTACTCAAGGCGACAGGCGTCGACCCAAGAGGAAGGAAATGGAATATGCGGAGCCTAAAGCTCCAGCCCCAAAGCGGAAAACGATTGATTACGACGACGACGAATATGATGACCGCTCGAGCCGTCAGAAGAAGAGGAAGACTGACCCACAGGTTCATGCCTCGTCAGCATCGCGGGAAGACAGGGTGAAGGACGTGCCCAGGAAGTCAATGGTTGACCCACGTCCGAGTGACAGAGGCGCTGAGCGAGAGCGGGTAGCATCGTCGTCGTCGGCACCCAAGAAGAAGAAACTGTCACCGCCCCCGCCTCCTGCAATTCCTGCCAAACGAGTTTCGTCCTCGAATGGAAGAGCCTATTCGGAGGTCTCTAATTCCTCCAAGTACACCAACACGTCGACATCGGGCACGAAGACAACAGCGACGAAGAGGAAACGTGTTTCTCCCGTTTACACATCTTCTGAGGACGAGAAAGAGGACGAGGTGCCTCTGAGCAAACGCGTTACAACAAAAAGCGCCCCACCGCCTCCACCAGCTGTCTCATCCGCCCCGTCTTACAGCTATCGTCCTCGACCACTGCCTACAGATCATGCTAGCCTGCGCGTACGATACGACGACTCATACATTGATTATCTGCAGAGCCTACGTGATTTGAACAGGCAGAAACTGAAGCTCAAGAATCTCCTTAAGAACAACGACATCGCACGAGCAGGATCAATCACGGACTCTGACGGAGACGTTGAACTGTTGGGACCTGAGGAGCTAGAGAGGCTCACGACGAAGCATCGGAGGCTGCATGAGGAGCTGCAAACGATTCAGCAGATCTTCAGTGGGGCGGTCAAGTCGGAGCCTAGTTCGGATTGATTTGTTCTTGGACTGCTATATGTACTCCGATTATACGATAAAGATCGCATTTTGTTGTGTACTGGACGAGTGGGAATGAGTAGACTGGACTAACGGTCAGCCGCTTGTTGATAAAAGGTGAAAGGGTGTAATTTGCTCGCAATTCAAATGGCGCGCCCTATGTTTAATCCTCGAGATGGCCCGATCTTCTGGTTCGAATATGCACGCAACCCTTCCCCACAAGACGAAGACGACGATATGGACAGCGATGGAGTCTCAACCGACTTTGTACCCTACGCAGCGCCGAGTGCCCTGCACGCCACAACGACGACGGTCACCGAGATCGACGAGCCGCTCCCCACCCTGACCCATCCAACACAAGAAGTACGAGTGCATCACATAAATTCGATAGCGATCGTGTGCATGGCGCTGGCGCTTCTGAGCTTGGTGGTTGGGCTGATCGTGGTAGTGAGAACTCGGTATCGGGCGAGGAAGAGGGCACCGGAAGATGAAGAAAAGCCCGTAGAGAGCGAGACGGCAACAACGACGACGGGGACGGAAACGCAGACGGAGTTCTCTGTGCGGACGTCGATGAGCAGCGTGTCTTCCGAGGGGTATGTGGTGCAGCGCGCGCAGACGGAGAGCGTCGAGTTCAAACGCGGTGTGCTGCTGCACATCGAGTCACGTGGGCGTGTGTCGGTGTAGCACCGGACAATAGATCGTGGCGCGAACAATAACCGCCTCCGCCCTTCTCTCCAACCGCCATGTCCGTCGCTGCCGTCCTCGCACTCGTTCTTTCTCTTCTTCTTGCTTGTATTGTCTACTTCGTCTTCATTGCCCCGTCTTTCAACCCTCTTCTCGCCATTGCCGGCCCTCCAACAGATCGCGGCCTTTTCACGAACTATCTGCAGCCCGTCCTCGAGTGAGAGACACCTCTTCATGTCCATTCTCCATTTTAATGTACCTCAAGCCCAACGCACTCGCCTCGTACCCACGAAGCCTATGTCAAAAAGTACGGGCGCTCCATTCGCATCCGGGGTGTCGGCCCGGTAGGTCCACTTGGCCGCTCTTTCGTTCTCTCGGCTGACGACCTCTTGCAGTGGGACACTCGTCTCCTCACACTAGATCCTGCCTCTGTCTCTCATGTACTCAAAAATTCAACCCTTTATGAAAAACCATGGCAGTCGCGTACCCTGATCACAAGTCTTATTGGATGCGGCATGCTCGCTGCTGAGGGGCAAGTCCACAAACGCCAGCGGAGAGTTGCTACTCCTGCCTTTTCCATTCAGAACCATCGCGCCCTCGTACCTCTTGTATTCAGGAAAGGAACACAGCTCAAAGACAGATGGATGCAGATGGCGAAAGAGCAGCCCGAGGAACGCGTCACCCTCGATGTCTGTCATTGGGTTAGTCGAGCGACTTTCGATGTTATTGGCATGGCAGGTTCGTCTCTACTGTCTTCCTTCTCTACATCTACTCAACTTTTGAGATACAGGTTTTGACTACAATTTTAATGCCATTCGCGACGAATCCAACGAGCTTTTTATGGCCTACAAGGAAATGTTCGAGACTGCAATCTCGCAAGGCAGTTTCCTCCGAACAATGCTGAGAATATACCTCCCTTCCGTCTCCTCCTTATTCGTACGTTACCCACCTTTCCCAAAGATATCCACTTCACAAGTCAGTTCGTTCTTATAGCCTGATCACACTGTCCGCACTGTCAAGCGGTGCCAGAACGTCATTCATCGCGTTGCTGGCCAACTGATTCAGGAGAAAAAAAGCGAAAATTGCGCAAGGAGAGCATGACGGTGTTCCTTATACAGGAAGAGATCTCCTCACCCTCCTTCGTTTGTCTTCGCCCTTATGCTGCTTTTCCACGCTGATACCCCAATCCAGTCAAATCAAATATAGCAACAGACCTACCTCCCGACCAGAGAATCTCAGACGCTGATATCCTCCACAATATTAACACTTTTATGTTTGCTGGCTCAGATACCTCTTCACTCAGCCTCACTTGGACACTACTGCTCCTTGCGCAGAATCCCGCGATACAGGACCGCCTTCGTGCCGAACTTCTATCTACTTCCCCAATATCCTCTGGAAGCCCTGCGGATCTGACTGAAGACGAAATTCAGTCGTTGTTTACCACCATCTCCAACTTGCCTTACCTTCACAACGTCATACGCGAGTCAATTCGCTTGATACCGCCCGTGCATTCCACCATTCGCGTCGCGACCCAGGACGATGAAGTCCCAACGTCGTATCCGGTTCACAGAAGCGATGGCACAATTATCGACAGGCCAACTACGGTTTCAGTTCCCAAGGGTAGCTTCGTCCATGTTGCCGTCGAAGGTTTCCAGTTGGACAAAGAATTCTGGGGGGAGGATGCCTGGCAATTCCAGTAAGGCGTGGCCGTAATTTACTTCGTCGGGTCTAATTGTGCTTCCACTAGACCTGACCGGTGGGATCGTTTGCCAGAAGTTGCGGCTGAATTGCCAGGTTTGTTCTCAAATACATTGGCGTTCTCCGCCGGTCCTCGTGTAAGTGGGGCGCAAGTTTTCGCAGAAACCTGCTCACCTTCACGTACTAGTCATGCATTGGCATGCGGTTTTCGATGATCGAAATCAAGACGTTCATCTATATCTTACTCACCAACTTCCTCTTCTTCCCCACTGGAGACAGAATCATGAAAGCAAACGTGTAAGTCATGCCCCTCCATAATCGTCATCTTACTAAGGTATCACAGTGTCTTGACACGCCCATATGTTGCCGGAAAATTCAAGCAAGGAAGCCAGTGCCCTCTGATTGTTGTACCCTATAATGCGAAGCAATCTGCTTCGATGGCTAATTAATGGTATATGATGCCCAATGCCCATGCATGCCTCCGGTTGAGCAATTAATCCAAGACAGCGTACTTTTTGAGATGGGGTGGGATGGCATCTTCGAGACCCTTGCTTTGCAGCCACTTCTTCGAGAAGAGTCTGCTCTGATACCGATAGGCACCATCGCAGAGGATGGTAACGACCCTCGACCCTGTAAATGGTTAATGACAAAGCAGCCGACGAGAACCGATTACATACCCGGACCCAACTTCTGAGCAAGTTCGACCGCGGCAACAACATTGAGGGCTGTGCTAGCCCCAAGGTAGAGGCCTTCTGTGTCCAGCAGCTCGTATAGTGTAGCTATCGACTTTTCGTCTGGTACGGTAAACGCTCCAGAGATGTCATTGATGAAGGTTGCAAGGTTATCTGTAATACGACCTTGACCAATTCCTACACCGGGGTTTAGCCAAGGGCGAAGAAAAGAAACGAAGATTTGACACACCTTCTGTGATAGAACTGCCGCTTCTCTCAATGAGCTTCCCACCGCTCGTGACATAGCTTGTAAGCACACTGCCGGGGGGATCTGCAAGCCAGATTTGTGTCTTCCCGTCGCTCTTCTCCTTCAGGTACTTCCCGACACCAGCCAGGGTGCCGCCAGTGCCCGTCGCACAGATGAACCCGTCGACGCGTCCTTGTGTCTGCGCCCAGATTTCCGGACCTGTAGTGAGGTAATGCACTTTAGCGTTCGCGGTATTGTCGAACTGGTTCGTCCAAATCGCGTTGTCGATGCTCTCTGCGAATTCGCGAGCCTGGTGGTTGTAGTTCAGAGGGTTCTCGAAAGCGACTGCAGGGACGGGTCGGACGTCTGCACCGAGCATGCGGAGAAGATCAATCTTTTCTTGACTCTGCGGGGGTGTTAACAGGGTGCATGACGAGGAAAGAAGACGCGTCAGACCTGCGTGTTGGGCATATAGATCACACATTTGTAGCCCTTGGCTCTACAGACGTGCGCAAGACCGATGCCAGTGTTTCCTGCAGTTCCTTCGACGATAGTTCCTCCCGGTTTGATTCTAGAATTCTGGTCAGGCAAACAGACGTCGCGCATTCAAGGTGAAAGACGAACAGGCCCTGCTCTTCCGCGTCCTGGACGAGGCCGAGGGCTGCTCGATCTTTGACGCTTCCACCGGGGTTCTGAAACTCGGCCTTGCCGTAGATATGGGCACCACTCTTCTCAGACAGCCCTTTGAGATAGATCTGTTTTGCAGCACACTGTTAGCAAGGAGGGAGGAAGAGAACAAGAGCGACGTACTAGAGGCGTGTTGCCTACCGCGCCATTGAATCCCTGGACGGTGGAATGGGTCGCGAAACCTCTGGTACGCGCGGCTAACCGTAAGGAAGACAACATGGTGGTAGTTCTGGTTGAAGAAAGGTTGGCAACATAGAAGAGGTCTTAGTCAAAAGCAAGCATGATCTGCCCAGGAATTACTCAAGAGCACGACATTCTCAAATTCCTTACATAAGCCCTATTGGATTGGCATTCTGTCAAAACGGAGAGGGAAAATAGACATGTATTAGACTATGGCTAAAGAGTATCCAGTCGTACGTTGCGCGAGTCGTGCATGGCCATGAGCGGAAACAAAAGAGGAAAACGAAAAAGACAGAAGCGGGTATGGGTCAAAAACGTGAAGTCTGGTATAGAACATTGTTCAGAGATCCTGCCATCGCTGAGAAGACAAGGAGTGAGTGTGTGGATCGGTGGCTGAGAGCGGCGCCTCTACTGTTGGCGCTTCTTGACGTTTTGTGACAGCCATTGGAGACCCTCGAATAGACCCTCACCAGTTGTCGCACAGCTGCATACCCAGTTAGGACAAGTCCTGTAGAGACACCGCCTTGACATACCTTGGATGCACGTACCACGACCGGTCGCGCATTCTGTGTAGACCCAGCTTCTCAGTGACCTCCGCGGGTGACATTGCTAGGGGGGAAATGATAAGAATAGAAGCATACGGCAGTGCCATAAGCAACACACCTCCTGGTAAGTCCTGCTTGTTTGCAAACACGAGCAGTAGGCACTCCTTCATCTCGCGGTCGCTCAATATCCGGTGCAGCTCCTGCTTCGCCTCGTCGATTCGTTCGCGGTCCTGGCTGTCGACGACGAAGACAAGACCCTGAGTGCCTGTGTAGTAGTGCCTCCAGAGCGGTCGGATTTTATCTTGGCCTCCGACGTCCCAGACATTGAATTTGACGTTCTTATACGTGACTGTCTCGACGTTGAAGCCGACTAGAAAGGGTATGAGAAATTGGACAGTGGCAGGAAGCGATAG
Source organism: Agrocybe chaxingu (assembly GCA_027627235.1). NCBI lineage: Eukaryota > Fungi > Basidiomycota > Agaricomycetes > Agaricales > Agrocybaceae > Agrocybe > Agrocybe chaxingu. The sequence continues at coordinate 1,930 of JANKHO010001301.1, read as the reverse complement.
GTCAACGCACCAGTTGGGATGGTCGTTACGGACTGGTTGAGCTTCAACTTGTAGAGAATCGCTGGTGGCCGGGGTCAACTAGAGCTGCAAACGAAATTCCAAACTCGCCACGTACTTGTCTTTCCCGCCGCATCCAAGCCCAACATGAGCAACCGCATCTCCTTGTTCCCAAAAATCTTGCCTGAAACGTGGTGGCGTCAGAGGGTGCGCAGTAACAGAGAGCAAGAGGGCGAACCCATAGCCTTTGAAAGATTTGCACCCATGGTGAAGAGAAAGTAAGGAGCGAAGACGGGCTAGCAAGAGGGAGATGGTCGAGGTGAAAACGAGAACGAGAGAAATGCGCCAACTTGTGACAGCGACCAACATATCACGTGATATTAACAGCATAGGGGTAACAGTAGACTAACTACAATCAAGTCGAGACTCAAGCATGGCTCTGGTTGTAAACTTTCAGCCAGCTCTCGCCCATGTCCTTCTTCAGTCCCTCTATTCGCCTTCGGTACGTCTCACCGCTGTCGTCAGATGCCGGCACCTCCCCCGGCGACTCGAAGACTGACGCGCTGATTCGATTTCGACGGGCCTCAGATCTTGACGTCATGGTGTTGCGCCGATTCGAACGAGACAAACTCGGGTACTTTGCCTCGGACGCGGCCATGAAGGAGGTGGCATTGAAACTGTCCGTTTGGTGACGAACATGCCGTGGCCGCAGTCGCGTGTCGTTGGCCTCTGGAGGGGAAGCATCTGGTGTTTGATAGCTCAATGGTGCGTTCTGGGTGACCGGCGGCTGACTGTCCTCTGGTCGAGGCGTCTCTGTCGTCTTGGTTTCTGGGCGACGGTCTACCGAGTGTATTCTTGAGTGCGAGCCCGAGCGAGAGCTTTGTCCGCTCGCATTAGCGTCGAGCTCCACGATGCGTTTGACTTTCTTCCGCCGCGGGCCGCCAATGCCAGCTGGGTGACGAGGCGGCGAAGAAGACGTCTCGTCGGGTGGTGGTGGGCTGATAGATGATGGATTGCGGGCATGCTCGACGGAAATGACAGGTGCAGATGGAGAGGTGGATGGAATGGGGTCGGAGACGGCGTGTTCGAGGCTGAGCTTCTCGTATGGGCCAGGTGGTGTTCCGTCGAGGGAGATGGTCTTGCCTTCTTTGGCAAAGTAATTGAAGCAAGTGATACGATATGCATCCTCAACCTCGGTAAAGGGATTGCCTTGAACCCATAATTCAGTGATATTGGGAAGAACAGCCAGTCGGCCAATTTCGAGACTCTCATCGACGAGATTGTCTCGGAGATCGACGCGTTCGAGAGCAAGAAGACGTTCGAGCCCGCATAGCGACTCGAGTCGGTTGTGGGAGAGGTTGAGAGCGAGGACTTGACCGAGGTTCTGATAGATACCAAGCACGGAATCGATGAGATTGTCGGATAAATTAAGGGAATGAAGCTTGTAGAGTTCGGCGAGACCGGAAGGGACAGAAACCAAGAGGTTTGAGGAAAGGTCAAGATATGTGAGGGATGGAAGATAGGGAATTATTTCTTGGGGAAAGAAGGTGAGAGCATTGTCGGGTAGGTAGAGGTGCTTGAGGAAAGCCCATTTGAGGGAGGAGAGTTGTGTCGGCAAAGAGTCGGGGTGGTCAAGGGTGGTATCTTCGGCTAGGGTATGTAGAGGAGGGATGAGCCTCTGGCGCTTGCGGGCGGTGCTGCCGTTTCTGCGAGCCTCGTCGTCGAGGACAGCACCGATGAAGATGACGGAGACGTCATGGAGGCCGGAGCTCTTGATCTTGAGGGACCTCAAGGACTCGGCGAGGCGATCCCAGCCAAGAAGGGTGCGCGGATCGATGTTGTCGCACTCGAGACGCTGGAGGTTCTTGAACGCGTCGAGAGGGACAGCATTGTGGCCCGGGGGATCATGGACGAGCTCGGCAATGACGTTTCT
>JANKHO010001300.1:0-10262 GCA_027627235.1 Agrocybe chaxingu | reverse complement strand
CGAGCCCCCCGAGCCCATATCTCGATGACCCCGGCACCCGTGTGCGTCCCAACGCCGACCTCGACGTTGTGCGTAGCGATGCACTACTTGAGGTACTCGTGTTGGGTTGGGTACTGTTCGTGGGTCCAAACGGGGATATGGGCGGCGGAAGGGTGGGAGGAAGGTTGGGGGTGAAGGTGGTGGTGGGCAGGTGTAGAGGAGTGGTAAGGAGAGGACGGGAGGAGGGGGGTGGCGAGATGGGTGCGGGGTGTGGGTGTGGGCGCACGACTCAACACGAAAGGGCGAAGCTACTTCGGAGCGGGAGTGGGTCCTAGCCAGCACTGGTAGGTGGTACATGGTGCAGGGGCACGAGACAGGACGAGACGATGACCAAGGTTCGTAGCCTTCCCGTGCGTGCGTCCTTGTCTTTTCTTTCTTTCGCTTTCGCCCTCGTCCCCTTCGACCATGACCGTGTTGATTTTCTTCGGTGTTCGGTTGACTTAGACTGGGGACGGGCGCAGCACGCAGCATACGTGTAGTGGTCGGTTGGGTTGATTGGTCGGTCGGTCGTGCGAAGCCAAACGCGTCAACTCAACTCGAGTGAAGGCATTTCATCAGCCTCGCCAACTTCGGCTTGGACTCCATTTCGGTCTTGGTCCAACACACATTGACACCGACCTACCTACGCTTCGACCTCCGGGTAGGTAGGCTCTCTCTTCGTCTCGTCGCGTTCCCCCCCCCCCCCGAGCTACGGTCTGGAATGGGAACGCAGACGGAATTTTAGGGTCATAAGTACATGGAGTAGGAGCGTACGCGGGATTCGGACGTGCGCCCCAGGCGGGGGTGAATTTGACGAATTTGATGAAAGAAGACGACGCGAAGACGCGACGGGGGGATTGGGTAGGCAAGCGCCTTCGTTCGTATCGCGAAGCTCGGATATGGGAGAGAAAGAGGAAATGCGGTTTTGGTGTTTGAGAAGAGTGTTCGATGAGTGTTCGATGGGTGGTGGCGGAGACGAACGAACGAACGAGTAGAGTAAAGTAGACGTTAAATCTTTAGGCGCAAGTCTTGGAGGGTTGATATAGGTAGGTGGGTAGAGGATCGGACAGCGGTTCGTTTCGTGATGATGATTTGGATTCGTCTTCTGACACGAATAAGATTGACCTAGGGTATCTAGACTAGACGACTGCCGAGGTTCCGTCCCAATCCAACACCCAACACTCTCGACGCTCATCGTCCAACCCAGCACTCGACAGTCGACGCTCAACGTCCGAAACTAAGACCATCCTAGAACTCTGCATCCCTCGCCCCAGAACGTCCGCCCACCCCACCCTCCGAGATATTCGATATCGGGGAGCGAAACGAGGCGCGGTGCCGTGTTGGTGCACGGGTAAACCTCTCGCCTACATAATCGAGGGAAGGTCAAGACATGCCCGCGTTTTGGCCGTTTTATACCACTTTCGATCGGTAGCACTGTCGTTATGCTACTCTCAGCCGAAATTTCGCACAGCTCTGGCGAAAGAGCTTGAGAGATGGTATGAACTCGAAGGCTTAATGAAACCGCGCTCGCTTCCTCTCTCTCCTAATTATAGGCATCCAAAATTTCTTCCTTACCCCCCCCCGGTGCCATGACCCAGGCCCCTCCCCCCACAGATTTTCCCATCAGCTTTTTTGACCTGGCCGTGAGCATGTGCTTTGAAGAATAACCGATCTGTGGCTTCTTCTTCCTGCCATTTTGGATCTGCTCCTTTTGCGACGGCTCTGGCGCCTGCAGGCGCCCTCGGCTTTCTTCGGTTTGGGGCTCGTCGGAAAGCGCTCGTCGAGGGCTCTCCAATGAGCCCAGAACCGAAGAAAACCGAGGCGCCACCCCGGATTCCCCCGAATATTAGGTCTGTCAATGGCGGGGGTTCAGAAGCCGGGTACTCGATTAGCGTGTGCGGAGAGGCGGGGTTGGTGTGTGTTGAGTGAAAGGAGGTGTTTGTGTCCTTCGTCACTGAGAAAAAAAATTAGTATGATAATTTCCATCGAATGCGAATGAACGTACCAGACTCACACCGTCCGGTATGTGATGCTTAAACGTCCACGGAAGCTTCCCTTCAAAAACAACGAATCGAAACCGCACCCCTAGGGCATCCAACGACGTTCCGAAGGACGGACGTAGGTTTCGGACCTCGTATAGATCCGAATGGGCCTGGCAAAGGAGGATACAGGTTGGATGTTGAACGTTGACGAAGTATGCCAGCGATTCATCAACTAAGTATCAACTCAATAACGACGTCAATGGGAAGATAAGGACACGAGAAAAGGAAAACATTACCCCGTCACAGCCCCGCCGGGCTGTTCCCCGGGCCCAAACACGAACTCTTCATTCTAAACGGCGCTGCTGGGGCCCGAGCCTGTCGAATTTGGCTAACGTTGCAGTTGGGTGCGCATGTCGCATTAGACGCAAATTAAGTCAATTATCGCGTCTATAGTATACGGAAAGTAAGCGCAGAACAGAATCAGCGTGAAATCATTGACCGATCGTGGTGGTGGTTGACAATGTTGAATGAAGAGAGAAAGCGCCGTGGGAACCCTGTTCAACAGAGGCACAGCCACGGGCAAACACGCGAGATAACGAGCAGTCGAGCGTCAACGAAGACGATCACTATCTGAAATATATACGATAGGCATTTGGGCTCCGCGAGTGTGGATAAGAAGTATACTTACACAGTATTACAGCCCAAAATCGTCAAGATACAGAGAGCCATGGCAACGTGACCTGAACGGCCTGCTTTTCGGCGCTAACGTTCAAGGTGCTGCAGCACATTCTCGCATCGCCTCTTAGAGCAGAAAATAAATCATGGAGGAGGGAGCCTCTCCGCACGGTGATCAGCACAGCGAGGCTCGTGTGATTCCTAATAAGCCATTCAGCATAAAATTACCGGGATAATACGAGAAGAAAATGTCGGCCTTTAATCAACTGATTCATAGAAAGGACGAAGACATCATAAAAGAACGTCTACGATATTATACTACAGGGGGTAATGGCCCATTCGTCAAGTATGTGACCGTTTAACTCATTCACGAAAGGTGGCTAGACGTAGTCGAGGAGACGGTTTCTGTCTTTGAACCAGCATAAGAACGCCAGTCTTTCGAGGAGAGGCTTGGGGGTTCGGAGCGAGAGCGGCTCGGAATGCCTATACTGCTCAGATCACGCGGAAGCGGATCTAGATTGACTTCAGACGCGCCCCAATGATAGCTGCTGCGCGTCTTGTAGGAGATAGATCCAGTCTCCGTAGGGAGCCTCATCTGTTGTGGCTGCGGGCGGAAGAACTTGCGTACCGAACTTTCTCGTTCTTTGTTCCCAGTTCGGGTGAGATATTTTCCTGCAAAGAGGGGGGTATTTTAACATAAGTCATGAGACGGAGCGGACTGCTTTTTACCTGAATCTCTCTTGACACCATCTGTCTTACGATGGCGCCGAGCAGCCAGGATAATTGATACGATGACTATGATCCCGATAACACTTCCTATAACGGCCCCTGCAATGGTTCCGGCAGAGGTAGCAGTGCCTCTGTTCCCAGTTCCTGGTGCGGCAGATGTTGAGGAAGTCCCAGATGAAAGGCTCGGTGGAACCGTCGTCGATGACGGTAGCGTTTGGGAAGAGGTTTGAACCTTTTGTGCACTGAAGTTCCAGTCTGAAAACCGGTCTCATAATCAGGAAAAGGCCCTCAGTGTCATCTGACTCGCAACGACGGACCGAATTGCTTCCTTGATGGATCATCCTTCCCCCGCCAGGACCACCATCCGTTGCCCTCAGTGACAGTTATGTAGTCGATTAAATAAGGGGCATTGTCCACTAGATTTGTGATCAAAAGTTTATGTGCACCGCGCTGTAGCCCTTTCGAGGTGAAGAACGTCTTCCCGAACTCTGATTTCAAAGGACTAGATGGTGCGAATGTGAAGAATGAGGGATCTCCATCGATTGCATAGCTCGACTTCGGCGTGGGCTGGCGGTCGTTCGCTGGTCTCACATTACCAGTGACCGTGATCGAGATTCCTGGACAAAGAATTATTAAATGGCTTCAGGAGCGGTAATTCGGGGGACACACCATCGAAGTTAACGGAGATCGTGTCGCCAGCATGGGTGCTTAATGAAAGGGTGTCATTATAGGCGGCCTGCTGCCCGTTGAGAGATTCCCATTGACCGGAGTAGATAAGACGTGAATCGGTGTTATCAATCTTCTTGACCATGACTGAAGGACGAGAGCGTGGGTAGACAAGGGGAGATAGGACGAGAGGCGAGCATCCTTATGACCGCTCAGTGCTTCGCGTCGATGGTAGCAACGCTATAGGGATTCTGCTGGAAGCTTCGAAGAGATTCGTACCCCTATAAGATATGATCTCGGACGAGATGTTATTCATAATAGATGAACAGAGCTGTCATGGTACTCCACTACTTATTATCTGACAAGCGAGACTTCTTCTTCCTGGACCTCCAGGGGTGAAGTATGTCAAGGATGAGTACAGGTGGGGCTGTTCTGAGTGCTCGAGCCGTGACTTTATGGTCCACGCACTTGGATTCGACCTGAAGACTAGTTAAGTAATAATTTCTAAGCACGTTCCGTCACGAATTTAAAGATAGACCAGGTCCATCGCGAGAAAAAGATCTCATCTGGTTGTTCTACGCTCAACGTGCCCCTCGTTGATATGATGCATTTGATGCTCCTGACGTTTCTTAGGCAAGGAGAACGTATTGTTGTTTCTCCATCCGAATTCTGACGAATCAGAAGATACGGATAGCATCCTCTTCCTATCGCCTCTCGACTCTCGCCTTCCTTTCCGACTTCAGATATTCTGCCTTTCCAGGAGCAGCACCTGCAAGGTGCCTCTCCACGATAATTCCAGTATAACTGACTTAAATAAGAAAGCCAGTCGGCAAAAATCCTCAAAGCGTGAACAGGAATTCAAGCACCCATCGAGAACTGGGACACAAACCAGCATCTTCCCGCATTATCAAATTTCGAGAAGGTGCTACGAGTACGACAAGTTATATGAAAATATCAAGGAGCCATCCGAGTGAGAGAGACACCAAGGCAACGAAGCTCCTTGATCGTAGGCTTAGTTCTCGCAGTGTTTCATCCAACGACACAGTGAGGCCAGAGGGGGTGGTAGAAGAAAGGAAGGCGGTGGCTCCTATATCAGATGATGATTATCTTCCCATCTTATCTCCATGGTCACACAGGTCCGAAGACGACAAACACTCTTTCCCTCTTCCACCACCACTACCAAATGGTCAGCTTTTGGAAATCCTGAAGTCTCTCGCCATCTCCTCTTATGCACCTTACCTACTCGTTCTGCTGTTCACAACCCCTTCAATCCCTGATCGTTTGCCGGTGCACGTCCTGAAGTTCCTCTCCGCCTCGACTGTGCACACGGCAGCGGGGACGTAAACCTCGAAAGCAAGTGCTGCTTTTCGAGGTTAACTCAACCGCTTGCTCGTGTGTGGTCCAGGCGGATGGATATAGGGGAGAACACTAGTACTGCCAGCTTCCAGCACTTTCGTTTAGACTTCGGGCGATTATTTGGAGAAGAGGTGACCGGTTTGAGTGCCATAGGTTCCAAGTAAGCATCCCCCCTAGCTCACGTACTACCCCATAGACATCCTTGCCTATACCTCGTCTTTCTCTCTGTCATTTCCGTCTGGTTTCTCACTCGCATCATCCATCCTCGCCTTCCTCGATCACGCCGTAGGTAGATCCATCCCCAGCGTTATTGTGGACACCGATAGCTTGCGACGCGTGGCGCTCTACAATGCCCTATGTGGCAGTCGCTCGTTCAGCTCTCGTCTCCCCGCGCCAAATAGCATACGGGGATGGCCTTGCTTAAATGTGGTGATTTGAGGCTCGGTGACCCATGCTCGGTCGTACTTCGAAGGGATTGAAACCCCCGTTTTGTGTGCGCATTCCTTCCTCACCTTCATCCCACTCCCGACATAGCACGCTTTCCATGTCCCGGTGGCCTCGTTGTTTTTCTTTCTTTTTCGGTCTCCCTTCCCACCCTCTTATTCGCCCGGTATGCACTGGGACCATGCTGAGATTTTCGACGATTGATGTGCCGTCTTACTCTCGTGCCTACCTCCGACGTCTAGGACTTACAGCTACGTGCTGCGAGGTGCTCGTTCTCGTGCTGTTCCTTGGGTGTTTTCGGTGTTTCGCACAACGCTATCGTCACAGGTAAGCCCTGTGCTAAGATCTCCGTGGTGGAAATTGGTACGTAAGGGCAGGGATTGAGCAGGAGTATCGCATATTGAGTATGCACTTGTCTGGATAGTTTCCTATGCGTGAAGCATAGACTCGAGCGCCATGTTGGTGACATCGTCCTCGAACACCATTTATATGAAATCTATGGCGCTCAGTCGACTCGGACTATCCTTCGTGATTCATGATCTGCTTCTCTTACCTAACTCCATTCTGGGAATCTGTGGTCTGTCAACGTCGATCCATGGGACCCTAAGCGCAGTGGGCCTCCGCGCAGTGAACCTTTTTACACGCACGTCGATGCCTCGTCGGCTACTTATCGTTTACTTCATGGTTCTGGGTACTGGGCTCCGTTCCTGATTATATGTGGTACACCGTCCATCCACGTCGACTTTGTTGCCTCATTACCCCCGTAGTGGAGAATTCGCGCTTTTCCGTGCGCAGGATACCCCGTATGGCGGTTCCCAGGGCCAATGAATGCTACACGTGGATGGTGACAATGATGTGAATCACAGCTGCAGGTGGAAGGTGGTTCGACGACGTGCATTTTCCCATGAGGGGAATGGGATTGCGGTCGAATGCGGGTGTTTACTTCCCCGTGCCACACACACCAATTCTTCCCGAACCTCGGGGGACGCACGGGGCGATCTCAGCAAACATGAACTACATAGAACATACCTCCCGATCGCGCTTCATGTCATCGCTCGACATGACCTCGATGCGTCGAGAACCACCCATTACTTTGATAAAAACACGAATATCTCTCTCGAGACCCTTTTATCGTCTATTCTCCATGAATGTGGAGATAGCGAATTCTCTCCCTGGTATCGCGTCTTTACTTTCGACGTGATCTCACATTTAACGAAACGCTCAAGAACCCTTGTCGACACGTGAAGTACTCGCTCGTTATGGTTCCCTTCCTGGGTCCATTGACTTCGTAATGCCGACTTTGAGTCTTCTAGCTTGACGGGCCTGCCCAACCCCTTCGGCGGTATATAATTTATCGCCTGGCAGCTTTTTTCTCGCAAGAACGTTGAAGCTACGGAATACGAATCTTCCTGGCACGATTTTCCGCCAGTATTGAATGGTACGCCATAGCTGGAGAGGATGGAGACGACGAAGATAAAACAATAAGCCCGGCATTAGACGCGAAGACACAACCCCGTGAGACGAATATTAGATCGAGTCCTGTGCAAAGGCGGGCCGGGGAAAATGGTCACCCGACGAGCCCGAAGGGCGCAGTTTCGAATTTGAGCGCGAAGCCAACGCTCTCTCTCTCCTGACCGTACTCTCGACGACGCCACTCTGGACTCGTCCTCTATATTTCATATACTATCTTGGCAACCATCCGTCTCTCGGCTGGGCATTTGACGATCGCCTCATACCTGGCTGCTCCTCTTGATCTCGGCTTTGCCCCCACGCACAATGCCCCTCCCGTATCGCGAATCGAAGACTGGGGCTAACCCGAGGTGATCTTTACAGTTAATGGCTTGAAATCCGCGCAACTAAGTCGCCTTATCACCGGGGGGGGGCGGCTACGGAGGGCGAATTTCGATCCGAGCAAACGCTTCGAACACGAACATCTCCGGCCGACACTGGTCTGGCCTCCGAACACGTCTTTCGTGACGTCTTCTGTTGCGAGGCTGGTCCTGGGAGGGTTTGAGGCCGGGTACGAGGGGGATATAGGCAAAAAAACAAGCAGAGATATGGCAGCTGTAAGTCGAAGCACGTAATCTCGAGAACGAATAATAACTTACTAACTTACCATTCTTCTATTGTCGTCCTCAGCATCTCCTCTTACCTACACCTGCCATCTCCTACTTGCACGCTGCTGCGTGGTTAGATCATCTCCAAACCGGTGCGTTGTCAGGTCCAGCACCCTAATCACTGTCGTACTCCGGGATTCGCGTTGCTGGACACTAAACTTGGTGACGAAGGTTCGCTGGTATCAAGGTAAGTCCAGGTATACACTTTACACCCTGGAAAATGAAACGGTGTTCACCTTTGTTCACATTCAGCTAGTGTTCGACATTCGACACACACTCCCCCCCCTCTCTTGAGACCTGTGGGCAGCGGCAGCAGCGACGACAGTAGCATCATTTCCCTACGAGGCGTTCTCACTCGACCTATCGGAGCCCCTCCTGCTTATCGTCATATTCGTGCGACGCCAATAATTCGTGCCTTCGCTGAAGTAAGTCGAAGTCGTCATCATCGAATACAAGTTCCTGACCTCTTTCTTAGTCGGGAAATGGCTTTGTTCGCCGTTGTCTGCATTTACGGAGGGATGCCCAGTCGACGTAGAGCTAGTATGTCGCAGTCCACGAGGAGGGGGCATATAGAATTCACGCTGGCACCAGCACTCATGTAGTCGCCGCCTCGACATCCTCGCCGCCAGCAATATCCTTGAGCCCTTCCTCCTGCATAATTTCTCCAATATATGCACCTCAATTGACGTATGCGCCTCCTCCGCCCATCGTAATAGGCGATCGCGTACTGCACCTACCCCCCAACACTGCCGTACCAACTCCCAACACCTATAGCTATGCTTCGGGGCTCTCTGCGCTCGCGGACCCCCGTTTCGTTGAACCCGAGAGCAGGAGGGTTCCCATCTAGCATGCCGTTACTGCGGGTGTGTCGTAGGAGAGTAAAGGTGAGTTTGTTCCTCGTTTTCGCGGTTCGTGTTCGTCATCGCCGTCTGTCTCAAGCGTTTGGATGTCCGCCTCCACACTTGTGTCATCAATGTTAGACGAATTCCTACTTCGTTGATCTCGGTTTTCCACTTATATGTCACGATCACCGTTCCTCTTCGACCCCTACTTACGCGTAATCGTTTACCTTCTAGATATTCACCAAGGCTCTTCATTGACACCGGCGCCGATTTCAAAGTTAGTAGAGGCGTCATTCGGCGCGTCACATTTTTTAAAACTCCTTTCCAATTATTCGACATACACTTGTTCTGAACTTCGTGATGTTTCTCCCCTTGCTTGATTCTCTAGCCATGCATGTGCGTACTTTCGCCCGCTAGATTTCTCTCCATTTCGATCTTGACTTGTCCCCTCATTGACCTAGAATTAATACCTGTGCTCATCTTCTCTCGACAGACGCAATAATCTCGCGTTCATCAACTACGCCTCGACTTCCACGTCTTCTATGGCACCGTGAGCATCAACCTCCACGCCCATGCCTTAGAATTCTTGTGCAGAATTTATTTGAGCGGTTTTTGGACATGACCGTACTTAGGTTTCACGTAAGATTCTCCGAGTACACTGGGCCCCATTTTGAAGACCCGAGCTCCGGTGAGATCTTCTCCCAAAGTTCATACCCAACGCGGAGAATGTATGATCTTCAAGCGTTGCGTCGGTCCCAGGTTCATGTCGGCGTAAAGGCCGAGCGGGCAAATCAGCGTCAAATTCAGTTCGCTTGTTATCTGATTTCTCTCTACCCTCATTGACCGACCGTAGTCAGCGCTTTGTTAGAACAGAGAATTCTGCATTCAGAACACTCAGCGCTTAACTACTTAACTACAGTCGCATTTCGTTCAACTACAGGGCCTATCTCAAAGACCTTGAAAGATATGTACAACGTCGAATTAATTTTTGTCGGCCGGAAAGCTGCCGGACTGGTCGGAGACTTTGAGCCATGCGTTTCAGGTCATGTACTATCACGTACAACGGCTTGCAAACCGTCATAGTGTTGCAAACTAGCATTTTGCGACCACTCGCCGTCCACATCCCGCACATTTCTTGCACGGGATTTACTCGATAGCATCTCAGCTTTCTATACATGTAAATTTTGTGTAAAAAGTCGCAGGTAGGATAGAGACAAACGGAGAACAATGAGGCTTGGCCCGATTTTCTGGAGCTCTTGCGGTCATGGCTGAAAATCTATTTAACAGCATCCCTTGTAACTTTGCAAACATGCTCTAAGTGTTAATTTGAACATGTGTGCCGAGTTACAGAATATTCCGCTCATTCCTTGTGAAGATACAGCCTCCTACCCAGTCCAAGCGACGAGAGAGGAGCGGCATCCTAGAGGGGGAGA
>JANKHO010000130.1:0-39511 GCA_027627235.1 Agrocybe chaxingu | reverse complement strand
CTGGATCCAATCTCCGGAATTTTCGCGGACACCGAGAAGGACGTTGTGCGTTACCTCAAGACCACCTAGGCAAAGAAGAAGCGACGCCTGAGTCCGCTCACTGACGACGAGTACTACGAGGCGGACGGTCAGTACCACTGCAGGCTCTGCCAAACACGCCAGAATACACACGTTACGAGCCGGTATGGGGACATGTACCGGCATATCCGTGAATCAGGTCAGCACGATGGAGAGCTTGAGGGGGTGTGGTGTACTGAGTTCGAGTGCCTTTGTACGACGCCCGTCAAGCAAAGGCGCGACTCAGTCAAGCGACTCATTCAAGCGCCATAGTGACATTATGCTACGCGCTCGCCCAATCGAAGGATGCTCGTTGCAAGAACGATCATCCACGGGCAATCCCACGAACTCTCATCCATGCTCCCTTCAGCTTCGACAATCCCTCCCCTACGTGGGAGCTCTTCCCTATCTCGGATGCTTGGGGTAACGCAAGCCAGCGAGAGTCGCACCCATTTTTGTACTCTCCAGTCTCTGCCGACGTCCAGGGAGAAGCACAGAAGAGCCCTCAAACTCCCAAGAAACGCAAATGGCGCACCCCCAGCCCATCGCCGTACTTTTACCCGTTCGATATCCCGCTCACTGATACCCAACGCCGTCGTGCCTCGGAGTACATGCAGGACAAGGCAATTCCTCGTGCTAGGTCGCCTTCGCCTTCACCAGAGCGCCCTCGTAAGAGGGGACGAGCGACGGCCGAACGAGTCACGACTTCCCTTGCCACAGTGTCTCCATTGACGACCCCGTTCATCGCCCCCAGCGCGGACACGTTCCTTCCCGTCGAGACCGTGCAGCCAGCGGTCCCTTCCTCCTCTTTCGCGTCTGACGACGAAGGCGATGGCGAGGAAGCTGAAGAAGCCGACTACGACTATGAGAATCCCTCTGAGAATGGTGACAACGACGAGGAGGAGGAGGAGGAGAATGCTAATCTTGGATACAAGAAACTAGCTTTGGGTATTCTGATGCAAAACGTGCATCAATCCCCCCGGTTACGCAAAGACGCGGAAGGAGATAGTCCGCCATCTCAGGTCAGCCGAGCCGCACTGTCCAAAGGTGCGCTGCAGCCAGTCCGTGTTCAGATGTCCATGCAAGAAGAACAAGGCGATGTGCGACAGACACGACGGCTTTAAACGGCATGTCACGATCTACATTACCGCTGAAATCAAGGCAGGGTCCAAGCCTGGCCAAGAGGAGCGACTCGACGCCTTACTGGCGTATCAGGCTAGATTGGTAGGGGAGGGTTTGCTTTGAGTAGCTAGTCGATATCTTATTTGTTCGCTTTGTTGTTCTTGTTCTCTCCGGTGCTGTCGATGTTTTGCTTTCTTATCAAGTAGCGTTTGAGCTTTCCATGTCTTAATAGTGTAATACTATATCTATTGTTCAGTCATTCCTAGCCTGCACGATTCGGGCGTTCAAGAAAGATTACATACGCTGCAACCGAAAGGCATTGACTGGTAGAGCCCCTTCCAATCACCATCGTCATCCTTCCCCGCGGCTAAACCTGCAGTGTAGTTGAGGTACCCAGAGGAAGAGGTCGTCCTGCTTCGTACTCGTCCACATATTTTGCCGATTTAACGCCTATGCCGGTACAGATGAGATCAGGTGCTTTGACGGACCGCCCTTGAAGGTATCGAAGGAAGAATTCACCCGCGTCCGGATTCAAATACATCCCCATGTCTGGGCGTTCCTCGAGCCGAACGTTATCCGAGATGAAGCAGACGCAGGATGCAGCAACGGGCATTCCTGCGAGACAATGACGATGTTAGATATCTTCACAAGTGGGATCGCCTGAGCGACACGTACTCATATTCGGCCCGTGCTCGGAAGTGCCATTTCTTTTGGTCAGTGCGATGGGCTAGACATGTCCATGCTGGTGTAAGCCTGATCCATGTTTTCGAAATGACATAAGCGTGTCGATGCGCTCATGTATCTGCTCGAACGCGGTGTAGGCTCTTCGACCGGACCGCCTGGCTCGTAGGACCGCAGGAGAAAGGTGGGTCGAATGTGACTCATTGAGGTTCTAAATTCCACTATTAATCCTGGAAGATGTCGAAGACGGTTCAATGAGGACGCACCAAAGAGTGTCCTTGTTTGCAATGAACCGCTCGAAAGCGTTCCCTGCCACGCGTTCATCGACACCATACGCCCACAACTTCGGTTGACCGGTGCGTGAACCAATCTTGTACGGCCTGAGGCAGCGGCATCCTCTCAGCGTTAGCGATACAGCGGTGCACAGGCTCGAGTAGCTCTAGAATTCTCAAGACGAGAACCGGAGACGGCGAGTGGCGAGCGGCGAGAGTTCAAAATGTGCCCTCACTAAACCTGCTCGCTCAAATGTCAAACGTGTCACCACGAGGCGACAGACGGAAGAGAGATACGACCTACCTTCATACGGAGTCACCATGGGTGCCCGTGCCAGCTTCGCCTGAAATACGTCGTGCACAGTGCCAAGTTCGAACATGGAGAGGTTTATGAGTCCGAGACGGAGAGCCCTTGAAGACAGATCGGCCACAAACGGCCAATCTAGGGCGTACAGCCGGTGGGAGGATGATTCCGGGAATGTGGCATTCGATGGGAGTCAGCAGCTCCAGGACGCGTAGAGCGAGCATTTGTCCCTGGGCAGCGAGTTCAGGGAGAGTCGAGAGCTCGAGACGCGCCTTGATGCGTTCTACGAGCATCAGCCGCGCCGACGAATCAGATTTAAAATTTACCTGTGAATGTGGGACGGCCCAGCCTTTGATGTTTAGTCCGAAATGTCATATATCCGCTGACCACAGAACTGCATCTTCATAGCATACAATGTGACAATTTCGCGGCGTTGTTTCGGCATATTCTTCTTCTGTGGAGGTTTCTGTTGCAGGCGATGAAGATGCATTCAGGATAGCCATGGAGGAACGAACATACCGGCGATTTCAGTCAAGTAGCCCGAAACCCTCTTGCCAGTCCAATAGAAGCCAGCAGACAAACTTATTCTTCAAGTTCGAGGCCTGTCAACGTTCCACAACCGTGCGGCACATTTTGGGAAACGAAAGAGGCATCTTGCCAGTGCCCGATGCATGCAATCCGTCTGCAATGACGCGTTGGGTGCGATATCGTTCGCTAGTGCGACAATGAGGCCGTTTGGAGGCCGTACGACGTAGGAAGAGAGGATGTCCTTAGCTAAAGTTGTGGTTCAAGCTCAAGTTGATGCAGACCGGCATTCGACGATATTCGATCACGTGCCTAGCGCGATTCCATCGCGACTCGTTAAACATTTGTCCAGACTCCACATATCCCATTCTTTTCCTATCCCACATTGCCTTTTAGTCTTCCATTTGAGTCTGATTTATCTCGCTGCTTTGATTTCTGGATCTCTTTCCTGGGTTTCTGCCCTTATTTCCGACGCAATTCTGGGGAAAAATTGTGGTGACTCGATTCAATCTTATTTCACTTGATCTAGTATCGAATAAGTCTGACTGTACCATGTATGTTTGACTATGAAGGCCACGCAGCTTTCTCGGAGTCTTTGCTTGAACGGGAATTGTTCCGCCCTGAGACGTAGAGACATATTTCGTCTAAGTATGTATTTAGTTGCGAGCGGCGGCGACGGTGTAGCGCACTTTCATCATTTTCCTGACGGAAAGGAATAAGACACGTACCTAACATGAAGGTATATTAGAGAATTCAACCGTCATTAGTGTTTGCCAACGCCAGAGAACGGACCAATCCGAAGCGCTAACGGATCGGGGACAGGAAATCAGAAAACATGCATTGTAAATATGGGCCCGCGATATCGTTTTCGTGTTCGGTGCAGACAAGGCCTCCCCTGCCGTCCGGCCAGGAATCATGGCGGGAAAGAGACGGTCTGCAGCCCCGACATATCGGTTATCATTTATTCCGTTTCCTCCTCTATTCCCTCCACCGGCAAAAACGTAAAGTAGCGTCCGGATCTCCTGCGAATTTTCCGCTTAACCTTGTCTTCAGCCAACGGGGGGTAGGCCAAAGAACACAGGCACGAGATCCCGTCTTTCGAGCGGGCAAGACCACACGTAGGACCTGCCATGGCCGTATCTGCTGAGCAGTTCACCGGGGCGAGGTTCTAACATTCTCCCGGGTACGTGCACTTGAGGGGGGTCAGCAGCTCGAGGACGCGCAGGACGAGCGTTGGTCCCTTGGCAGAGTGCTCAGGTAGGGTGGACAGCTCAAAGCGTGCCTTGACGCGTCCTACTAGCGTGAGCAGGGCCAAATCCCAACGGATTCCTGGGGACGACTCACCAGTGTAGCTCGGGTCGCGCCTCTCATTTCCAGAGCACATGTCCTGGATCCTGAAAATAAAAGCATGCCTCAGGCTGAGAATCACGAACGAAACCTTCTTCTGCCCCAGATCGAATTCGAAAGGCTGTTCGAGGGAGTACAAAATCCGCGAACTCCTGATGTTCACCCACGGTAGGCTGGAAACTGCTTCTACCACAGCAGGCGACACGAGGCTCTCGTGGACGAGCATCTCGCGGAGTGCGTTCCACTTGGGTGCTGCTAAAATCGAGTAGAGGTTCAACGACCATGGCCTCGTCTTATCGGGGAGCCGGAGGTCAGGAGAGGTGGCGAAGGAGGCGACGTCTGTACATAGTTTGAAGCGCAGCTGCCCGCTGAGGACTGGTGCACCGGGGGAAGGTGGACGATAGTAGAACACACCCGTTGACCCAGCCGGAAAAGGTACATGTCGATCGCCAGCCATTGTGTAATAAGCGACGAGAGGCCGAGGCGGCTTCAACTGTGTCGCCGTGAACCGAGCACAACTGTAGCCTGAAATGTCATAGGTGCGCTGACCGAGGAGCTGCATCTTCGTGGCATCCAAGGTGATAATGTCACGGTGTTGTTTCGGCATACTCTTCTTCTGTGGAGGTTTCTGTTGCGTGCGATGAAGATGCGTTTAGGACAGCCATAGCTAAGCATACCACAGTTGCTTCCGTCGAATAGCCCGCAGTACCCTTGCTACTCCTCCAAAATCCATCGGCAATGCCAGTTCTTGTTCATCGAGGCCTGTCAGCGTTCCATAACCGTGCAGGGCTGTTGGGGGGACGAAAGCGGCATCGCGCCAGTGTCCGTTGCATGAAATCCGTGTGCGATGAGGGCTTCAGACGCGATATCGTTCACTTGTGCGATAACAGGAGCGTTCTGAGGGCTTACGGCGTAGAAAGAGAGATCGTTGAAGTTCTGTTTCAAGCCCGATCGCGTCGTGCAACGGCTTAGCTAATACTTAGCTCGTGACCAATATACTCAATCACGTGCCTTTGTTGCAGAAACGCGAGGCCAGAATTCCGTTTCTGAGTCCATCACCTCGTTGTTCCACAATCGTCTGCCCATTAAGTCTGCCTAGACCCGTATTCGACGCACTATATACTACGGACACTGGCTAAATACCTCTTCGTGCCAGCCTACCGAGGTTATGCAACGTTGACGAGCTTTGAAAAATGGTCATGCGTCGTCGGGTTGTTGGAACTTGTTGGAACAGGATGGGCCACTCGACGAAGTAAATGCCATGCGTTAGTCCCCAATTCACCTTCATTCATGATTAGACCACTAATAGTCCGTAGATAACTCGCAAAAGAAGGTTCAGAAACTGCAAAGGCTCAAAATCATTACCCTGGACCCCACCAGGATACCCTTCTCAGACTAGCAAGTATACGATATTTCAGGCTACGATGGCCCCTACTTCGGCGTACGCAACCTGACCCGGGTGCCCCAATCCTCGCGGGAGAGCCGCGCTTCAAGTTCTACTCCGACCTCGCCTTTTTCGCAACTTCGCCCGACCTCCAGCTCCCCGGACATACAAAGTCTTGGTCGAAGCGGCTCCACACACTAATGAGATTCCGCTCCTGGCAACCACCGTGGCAGCTGCCCATTCAAGACGGTCTTGTGCCGCCTTCAATAGGCGGTACGACTGATTGCATGCACCCGCCGGACATCGACCTCAACACCACGTCTCTGGCGCTCTACCCTCTGTCGAGAAGCCGTTCGAACTCGGCCTGGTGTTCAGGAACTGAACTTTCATTCTCCTCAGCCTGGACATCCTTGAGCGGGTTAGGTTTGTCCACCTGCAAACACCGGCATTCGCAGGTGAGTCTTCCTGCACTGGCACCACAGGAGTTGACCGACGCGGATGCATCAAGGCTCGATTCGAGCTACCCACGATCCCCGAACACGCTGCACATGGTCCAACGCTCGTCATGCGCGTCCTGGAACTGTTGACGCGAACTCGAGTGCAACATCCCTGACCATCTTGCGACACGGTCGTAGTCGGACGGACCGTTGGTGGAGAAGAACACCTTGAACCTGCAGCTACTGGCGTACATGTCTCTGTCTCAGTCATCTTACCCATCTCGTCGCAGAATCTGCGACCGACGAAGGTTGCGAAAAAGGAGCCTTTGGTGCGTTTGAACGACGGTCGAATTTATTTATGCCCTCATGACATAACTGTTTCGTCGTCTAGCTGTTGTAGGTGACTCCATCGAGGATGAACGCGAAGTCGTCCGGTTATCAGGGTTCGGCTTATTCTCCAAAACCGTCTTCGTCAATTCCACCAACATAGGGTGGAAATTCGCCCTCGCAAACTCTGCACCACGATCAACACCCACCGTGACCCCCGCTGCTTTCCAAACCTTTCTATCAACAACCCAACGTCTGTCTCCCACCCACGGCACCTTCTTGTTCGGCAAACCTAGCGAGCGGACCGCCTTGAGTGCGACCCCGTTTGTGCACACATTGTAGCCATCTAGGAGGCCGGCTTGGGCGACCGCCATGCTGCCAGTGCATGCCGTGAGGAAGCCCTTAAGCCCTTTAAAGCATGCCTTGAGGAAGTCAGCGCAGCCTGTGGTCAGTGGCACGGTTTTGTCAGGCCCAGGGGCAATGAGGTAGTCGAGCCGGGGACAATCGGTGTAGGTCGCTGAGGGGTTGAGGGTTGGACCCGAGGTGGCTTGCACGGGCTTGAGGTCGAAGGAGATGTAGTGCCAGGTGATGATCGGCCCTTTCTCGACGTCCTCCTTGGGAAGGTGGATGGCCTGGAGCATGGCCTGCGAGTGGTTGTTGATGTAGTCGACGGGACCGGCAGCGTCGAGCCACTGAAAGCCAGGCAGCAAGAGGAACCCGACGCTGAGGTTCTGGCCGGACATCGTCATGGTCGGTTCGTGTTGATTATTGGCTTTTAGCTGGGATGTGAGGTGCGTTTGTTGGGTTTCTCTACACTAGTCGATCCGACTTTTGTACTCACACAAGTGTCCCACTAGAGAGCTGCGGTTATCCCCCTGGGCTAATACCATCTGTCATCTTCCGGTCCCTTCGCTCACTAAGCTTCGAAAGCTTCAAGAGGAAGCTCGGCCGAGTGCAGCATGGTCGATTCTCGTTCGACCCTCCGGGATTGCAAGGTTTATCTCCTGGAACCGCATTGATAGCATCCTATTCCCCCTCCTATACTACCTTTCTGATGTTCATAATCAACGGCTTAGCTGACTGTCCTCGTCGGCACATGGAGCTGTTGGAATATCACGAGGCTGTGCGAGCATTCGCAATGCGCGCCCCGCCACCATTTCTTATGTTACATTTTTATCTTGACATTGGGCTCCATTTTATATGTAGAATTACAGTATTTAAGTAGATCTTTTGTACCGTAGTCTACATCCATTTGCCACTAGCAAACGTACCCCCCCGTCGTCGTCGTCAACGTGCGTCGTCTATTTTAACAGGAGCCGCAGTATGTACTATGTGACAAAGATCCCCAGGGGGACGACAATCAGTCAGACCACCTTCGATTCGAAAGGAATTTTCCGTTAGGAGTCCCTCCTGGGTCCATCCTTCTTACTAACAGAGTGCTCAGGCTCTCACCCGCTTGGAGACTAGTCTCAAAAGACCTGCAATGTTAACCGCGCTTTCGAGCCTAAGTGCGAAGGACCGGGGTCGTCGATGTCATCAGTTCTGAAACACGTTTGGACTGCAGAGAAGCTTTACGCAACACACACTCTTCAGCTGGGTACGTCTGCTCTATGTCTCCATATAATTATTGGGTTGAACCCCTCAAGTTGCTTGAGTAATGCAGAAGATCTACGCGGAGCACTAACCCTAAGACAAATCCTCAGCACTTTCACTGGCACCTATTCGCGGCCCAAGAACCGGGTTGCTAGCCTTCGACACCAACTTTCAACAAGTTCTATCACTTTGTTCTTTTCGTTCTCTCGTCTTTGGAAAACCTATTGTTGTCTTCTAACCAACACTTGACCCCTCGCTCTCTACTTCGTCTCTCAGTTTTTGCCCTCTTCCGTAGCTGGTTCTACGACTCATAAGTCTTTCATATTATTCACGGTAATAGTAATTGAACGATGCGCCTGAATTGTCCTGTTCTTCTGCTCTCATGTTCCAAATCGTACAACCAGTCATTTCCAACATGTCTTCTGGCGATGAGAAGAAGTCGGCGGGCAATGCAATGCAACCCAGGGTCAGAGCGATGGGGGATTGAAGGCAATCGGGCTTGGGTAAATTCAAGTATAAAATATGTATTGAAACTAAAATCCCTGCGTCGCGGTATGGAGCACAGGGAACCCTTTAGTTGTAATACAGGACCAGGGCCCTATTTCGAAACTCCCATGTTATCCCAGTCGTTAGAGCGCTGGAAAGGAGCATCAACCACCGTACGACGGCTCCTACGCATCTTCTGGGAAATACTTGCCATACAACGATCCCTTGCTCGCCTCACTCTCGACGTCCGTCAAATCGCCCATCCCAACAGATCATATGCAGTTCACGGTGGAGCCAACCCTCATCCTGCTCATAAATAGGAGGTTTGGCCCCCACCACCCTGATTTCTTGGATAGCCGGAAACAGATCGCATAGCGCCCTCAGGGACTTGAGGGAGAAGTCTGAACAGTTATATAGGAATACCTCGGAAACTTGACATGTCTCTGCCTTCCTGCGTTCGGCGAGGAGCACGAGAACGTTGCCTAAATTGCAGTTGCAGTTCTTGATGACGAGGCGATCGCCGTTCCACTCCTCCAGTGCATGGAGGAGGTCGTCGTTGCTGGCTATGTGGTCGAAACATAGCCGCCGAATAGTTTTAACTGCCCTAGACATGGCTCTTGGGAGGAAATAGTCTCGTATATCCATACTTTCTGCGATCGGGAAGGAAAGATGATCGAACAAGTTGGACATTGTGTTGGACCAGAGGTTCTTTAGCGTGATGCGTGATGCCCTGACACGAGAGGTTCCGAGTCCACCAAAAGCATTCAGAGACACAGGCTCGGAGTGGAGGCGGATACCCGTTATCTCGAGATGGCCGAAGCCCCTTTGAGATAGACATAGTGCCTTGAGGAAGAGTGGGACGAGTTCAGCGTCGTCTTCGTCCTCCTTGGTCTCGTAGTTGGAGAGCATCAAAGCACCTGAGATAGACCGAAAAAGGTACGGCGCGTTCCGACAAGCATCCATAATCGTATACCCACTAAGGCACAGGTTCTCTAGTTCGAGAGGCATACGCACGGTGTCTTGAGTTTCCTGTAACTTAGGCCCAAGAATGACGTCGGCAAGGTGTTCGTCATCTTCTTCGCATCTGAGTGACAGAGAGCGCAGAGTTGAGGAAATGAGAGACAAGTCCTGGGAAGGAGAGGGCAGAGATAGTCCACGAATGGTGTGAAAGTCGATACTCTTACAACGGTGGAGATGCGGCTTGAGCAGGTTGAAGACACGACGCGTATTCGCATATTCCTGACGATAGTAAGCTGCGTTTCCTCGTCCGTCCATACCAAGGACATGGTCAACTATGATCGCCAACGGGACATCCTTCGAGAGAATCAGAGACATATTCAAGTCGGCAAGGGTCTCTTGGATGTCTGCATTGAGAAAGACGATGGGTTTCGCCCAGATACGCGGCAACTGGTCGAGAACAGTCTTCCAACGTCGGCAGACGGTCGCCAAATAGTGCGGGTACCGCGTAGGTGGTGGCGTCGGTTTATCCAAAAGGGGCGAAAGTGTCCCCAAGGAGTCCTCTTTAGATTTTATCGCGGCCATCTTCGCCCTCCAAGCCTCGAAATCAGGAGTCGGGTCGGCGAGTTCGAAGACGATAGAAAGCAGCTCGATCGGAAGATTTCAGAAGTCATTTCTGGAGAATGGTGCCACATATGCCTGTCTTTCAGTTACTGAGGGCTTTGAATTGCTGTATTTCGTCATGTCGACGTTCTCTTTCATGCAGTCAGTCGCCCGAATCTCTTGAACGAAACGAGACGTGACACTCACCACGAGAAATCAAGAAATTGGCAAGAGGGTCGAGTATCAGATGAAAAGAACCTCAATACGTCCAAATTCTCCCTGCCTTTTGTTCACTGAGAACAAAGCACCTTCACCACGCCACCGACCAAATCGCACTTAAGTTGCGGCCATAGTGATACCGACCTGTGAACGCAGCGAATCTGACGCGTACGCTATGACCATACTTTCAAGAAATCGCATCCCGGCCATACTTCGCTCCTATAAATCTGGCAACCCGTCGATAGTCACCTTTGAGCAGATATTGCCCCGGGGACGAGGGGTTCGACATCCTCGTGCAGAAAAGGTCTGGGATATTAAGATATCGGTGAAAACTCGAGTTTTGAGTTTGACTATCGGAGATGTGATGGGCGGGGGTAAAGACGTTGGCTGGCGTCGGGATCTATCGGGATGATGTCAAGCGTGAGAATTGAAGAGCGGACGTAGCGGCCCGGACGTCGTAAAGGTTTGAACTTCCTGTATACGTCTTCGAGAGTCGCGTGAGCTACGAATTAATTTGGTCAACTTTTAAAGGAGGGGATTACGAGGGTTGAACTACTTTCATCGGGATGAGTACTCCGACCGCGTTGAACTCAGCCTTTAACAAACCTATTCTACAATTAGGTCCCTCGCTTGCTTCGTTCATGACCCTTTCTTGAGTTATACAACCTGAATTTGATGCTAACCGGGAAGTTGTATGAAAGGGGGGGGGACCGTAATGGGCTCCTCCATCAAGAGAGGTAGCCTTCACGTTGAGAAGACCCATCCAACACCCGTTACTAGTACGCTGATTGGGACGCACCAGGGGAGTCGTGGATCCCGTCAATTGCTAGATTTCCTGTGGAGATGAACCTTTTGCCTGAAGTAATAGCCGTAAAGCGATGCTCGCGGGAAGCACCCGAAATAACGACCGCACCGCGTGCCGGCGGAAGAGCGTTGGAAATTCAAATTCACTATCGGGCTCGCTCAACATCCGCCATCTATTTGTAGGACCTTAGGAAGGGGTGACTAGGAAATCAATTGACTCCTGAGCATGACCCCCATTGCTTCCGACCCTATCCCTGGTCAGCGCCACATAAATGTTCAAAGAACTACTTGATTTGGAATGTGCTAGCCACGTGGACTGTGCGGCGCTCCTGTTCACGCGGCGCCAAGGGCAACGCTCGGACGGATGAAATGAACACCCATTTACAACGGGCCTTGCGGACCGAAAAGAATGGACTCCCTTCTACGAGGCAGCGTAAACGCCGTGCAGACGTTGAACTTGTCTCTATACTTGTCCGGCCTTACCACGCGGGTACACTGCTTCGAGCGTCGTATCTGCTGCTACTGGTATGAATCTGACGACAATTTAAGATGAGGCCGAGGGTAAACATCTAGACTAAAGTGTTTAGGCAGCGGGCGCTCCAATGCGCATACGGCCCTTGGAGATTCTTGAATCACTGTCTTCAATCGTCGACTTCGGGCACATGTGTGCGAAGAAGGCTCGCCTCCGCCACTGAGTACTGTGGAGTAGCTTACGCCCCAGCATGCGAAAAAATGAACTTGTTTTGTGAAAAGGTGAGAAATCCTTATGTTAACGGGGGACAGGAAATGACTAATGTATGATGTAGGGAACGGTCAGAGTCTGGCAATTTGTGTCATCTTCATCCTCACCCACGAAGGGCTGAAAGGGGGGCTCGCAATGGTGAACGCATGCCCCTCCCGTATGCATGCTATTTTTTCCCAACCTCGGGACCTGTGACCCTGTAAGCTTCAAGTCATGATCTTGGCGTCGAAAAAAGATAAGAAGTTACATGCATTAGGATTCTCCGCAGTAGGAAACTCGCGATCCTCATCTATCAGAAACTCCACGAACTTTCTCAGAAAATGCCGCACGCTTGCGTCACCATAGTAGATTTTCTGGAGACCACGAGATGATATTTCGTTAGCAAGAAGATTATTGTATTCTGAACACGGAGCTTAGTAGTGGTTCACACGGTACGAATCGACACCGGGAGAAGAACAGAACATGCCCCCTGATCTCTGAATACTGGACTGTCCCGGCCTGATTGACATAAGCCTTCTTCTCGGACCCATTGTACGTGTCGAATGCGTCGTTCTCCTTTCGTCCAATTCGCGTTTCTGCTCCCGCTGATTGCACCTAAGAAGCGTCGAAACCTGACCTCAACGAGTAATTACAGGAGAAGACCACGTTGGTCGAGAAATGGCATCATTATCTCGTCTATACCGCTTCGAAGCGCGCCGGAGCGAACATCCGAATGATTGATTGTACTCGACTTCCATTGGTTAGCCACATGCCGCGTTCATAACACTACGAAGGTAATATCGCTGTTAAAGATTAAGAGATAATGTAATCTGTTATTTCGTATTCCCAATTTACACGAAACTCGACGGACGGCAGTTCGCGAGTTTCATATTATGATTGAATGGATGATTTGAATGACGAGGGAAACCGGCGAGCATATACCGGATAATACCTGAGAAATTTAGCAAGTGCCGGAAGGCATTTTGCCTCACTATTAGATCACGTTCCACGCCCAGGAGACGCCCGTGTGAAGCACAGGATCGCCGTCAGACTCTTTCAAGAGGTCCCTGCGAATAATGCAATACCCGGGTCCTGATACCGGCTTAAGGGTATCTCAGCTTTTGCGCATACAAGAGGTACTTCTGCGAGAATGGAAGCTCGAGTGCGTGAAAGAGCGCTCAGCTTGATTATCAAATTTTCCTGGCCCTTCCTTCTTTTTTTCTTTTTTTTTCTCGAAAAAAACCAAGTCATGTTTTCGCGAAAGAACGAAGAAAGAAATCGTTTGTATTTCATCTTTGCGATTTGAACAAGAGGCCGTTGGGAAGTACATGAGACTTTAGATTTCATTTGAAGAGACTCGAACATAAGTAACGAGAAGAATGAGTGGTGGCTACCCGGAAAATGAATGGCCTATTTCAACGCTCACGGAATGCCGCTCTCGTCGTAAATGGGGCAGAGTTGGCTCCAAGTCCCTGTTTTGAAAGAAGATCAGTGTCAGGGGCGCGCCTCCCGTTTAGTAGACTTACTCGGAGGACTGGCCACGCTCACTGTCCCAACGTCTTCGGCAAACACCACCGACAGGCCGCTGAAATAACGCAATGAGATTAGACGATAGCATAAGGGAAGTCGAGCTAGTGGCCTACATTTCGAGATGCCAGTCAATATGGCTGATGACGCGAAATGTAAGCAAGCGGCGGCGCGAACAGTCTACGGAGATGACGCACCAGTGCATGATCCAAGGTCCCGGGTTGTCCGTCCTGAATCGAATGGTGACGTTGTCGCCAGCGGCACCAATGCTGACCACGTCGCGTTTGATAGGGTTGGCGTAGTTGTAGACCGAGCTTCCGGCGCTACGAACGACGTCAAAGGTGTGCTGAAAGTCCTAGTTAGGACTGCTCAGTGTCTCCAGGGGTTTCACCTGACTCACTCCATGAAGATGGATAGGGTGCTACAGAATGATTTCTTGTCAGCACGGCGAACGACCAGACAAACCAGCATTGGCACATACCGGACTTCCAACAGCCCCACCAGGAAGGGAGAGCTCGACCACCTTGTTGGGGGGCAAAACATAAACGGAGCCCGTCGGAAGCAATTCCGCAGGGGTCCTCGCGCCGCTCATGATTTGCAGAAGAACAGGGACGGTTGGCGGAGCAAAAGTCGCGCCATTGACCCTAAACCTCAGATCGGTGAAGTTGAACACGATGTCGAAGTTGATATTGACGTCCGCGGCGCCGACTTGCGGAATGCCCGGAGCGCGCACCCCTGAGAGCGGGACCAAATTCGTCTCGCGCATAGGATTACTAAGCGTCGAGTTCGTGGTTGGATCAGCGGCAGGTGCGCCCCAATATCTCAATATGGCAGAATTGATCCCACCGGCGAAACCTTGGGTGCCGACGTTTGGTTCCGCACGGATCCAGTAATTGGCGACAGGCCGGTTGGTGTTCAGGACGAAGGAGTAGCGCTGCCCGGCAAAAATCTGGATGGAGTCGACCACGAGCGGGACGATGTTCACGGTTTCGACTTCGATGATGGTCTGCGGAATGAGGTTTGAGTGGGAGCAGTAACAGAGGTGGAAAGCACACATTACCATACTGTGCCCGTCAATGGAGAACGTCCAGTTGGGATCGCAGGAGATGGATACCAGACGGAAGCGGTAGCGCTTATTTGGCAAGACCCGAATGACCGCGAGAGGGACAGTCGGACCACCCGCGTACCGTCCTATCCCGTTGATTAGAGTTGCGTCAGGTGTGGGGACAAGCCCCGCGGACGGTGCCACAACGTGGTACCTATAAATATGTCAATACCTATTCCAATGCTTGTGATATGATCGTACCAATCAACGAGAGTAATGACCGTGCTCTCTGAATGATCATGTGAGAAAGAGATAAAAAGCTTATTTCTCGCGACACATACCATCATCGAAGTCGTATCTGTGAAGACAAAGATAAGGATTTAGCTTTCCTGATGTAGGTGGGAGGGCTTCTTACAATCTCCTGTGGGGGTCCTGGCGGTCGTAGACAACCATCGCACCTCTGAGGCCGTCGCAGTATTGCGTGGCTGAAGAAAAAAGTTAACCAGTAGGACCGCAAACCAGTCCAAGAACGACTTACAGTGGTGGGAATGATACCAAAATGTCCCCGCTTGGGTGGTGGAAGAGAATTGATACAAGAAAGAGTCTCCAGGAACGATAGGGCACTGCGTGACTCCAATTGGGCCGTCAGCCCACTGGGTTCCGCGCTGGAAGAACCCGTGCCAATGCTACGAAATTTCAGTTCATTTGCTGAGTACATGGGGAATATATTCGATTTACAATCGAGGTACTCCTCAACATGGTAGTGTCGACTAAATTGTCAATCACATTGAGCCGGAAAGTATCACCCTGCCATGGAAAAGTCAATACCATGACGAAAGAACGAACGATATACTCTCAGACCTTGAAACCTGTAATTAATGGACCGGGAACGGCAAGGGTGTTCATGGCACTGCCGGCCAAAACAGCGCTGAGCGAGAAGAAGTCAGCATCGTTCACTCGAACAGTTAAGGAGCACACTGTAGGGGAGTAGCTTACGAGCGATTAAAGCCATCAGGAGCAATGATTTTGTTCCCAATGAACACATTCGCAGCGGGGCCTATGGCTGCATAGGCGCTAGTCACGACGGACATGCAGATAAAACTCGCGAAAGAAAGCATATTGTCGAGTCTGAGAGAAGGGTATGAGCCTTGGGGTTTTGATGATGAAAATAGAGACTTTATACTCGCCTGTACGGCTGTCCGTGGAAGAAAATTCCTTGCACATATCTAATCCAAGCCGGTTTCGTTAGGCCAGGTTTCCTTGTGACCACAAGAGCGGCGTGGAACGACGTGGCTGGATAAAATCGCTGAGGTAAAGGAAGGAGTTCTCCGGCAAATGAAGAATGAATGAAACACAAAGCAATCGACGCAGAAGGGGAAGACTCGTGTGTAGATTTCGACAGGAATCGAAAAGCTGCTGAGTAGGCCTGATCGTATGGAGGCATTTGAGCGAACCAGGCACATCAGGAAGTCCCATAAAAGGCGATCATGCCACTCGCGGGCTTGCGGTACGACATCTTGGGGATCCCAACGAAGAAGATCTGAATTCGCGGGCACATGCAACACTGCAGGAGAGCTGTTGAAGCCGGTGGAGATTACCTATAGGTTGAGTATGGAAGAAATATCACGCACAAATATGACCTAAAACGCTTTGGTTTGCCGAGGTACACCAGATATAAAGGTTTTCCGAGGTGAGAAGTGGAGTCCCCATCGTTTGAACGCGTATCGCCATGCTGTTCAAGAGCCTTGCCGCCGTGACCACCCAAGTCCTCGCCGTTCTTGCGGTTTGTGGCCTTAGCCTGCCTTCCGTACCGTTCTTCACGTTGATGCTTTCTCCTAGGCGGGTAACGTCCTTTCCGTTGAGAAGGTCTTCCACACTATAGTCAATCAGTCTCCGTTCTTGGTCGAAAGGACGACCACCGTCACTTGGACGTGAGTCCGTTTTTAATGGCACTTAAAGCGATCTAATTTCGAATAGTCAGAGTGCAAGCCTGATCTCGAGCGAGCCCACCAGTCCCCCCACTCCGACTATCAACTATTGAATTTAGTAAGCTGCATTCGCCATTGCTCACCGCGGCAAATTTCTCACCTTCCAGAGATAGGCAAACAATTCTTCATTTCCATGCGGATTTCGGTCGAATTCAGCGCTCGGGTCGCACATAACACCAACACCCGATATCCTGCAGTAGTGTTATGAATGTAAATATGTATTAGGTATCTGAATTGGTAAACTGCGCGAGGAATAACAGCAAGAGAATCACGTACCAGGTCATTGCGATGAAGACGGGGGATATGGGCGTTATCGAAGCGTATATGCATGTCTTCGAAGCTCTGTCAAGGCTCAAACGGTGAAGCAGAGCAAAGGTGATGGCTTTGGGACGCCAGGCGGTTGATGGTGGTAAGAGGCAAGCCTAGCTGTGGCGACGGCCAATGGAATTCCGTCG
This sequence comes from Agrocybe chaxingu, assembly GCA_027627235.1. NCBI lineage: Eukaryota > Fungi > Basidiomycota > Agaricomycetes > Agaricales > Agrocybaceae > Agrocybe > Agrocybe chaxingu. Next base: position 22,657 of record JANKHO010000130.1, on the reverse strand, counting down.
TCGGCCCGGGATGCCGGACATCAAGCCAATTACAACCAGGACTCGAAATCTTCGCGAACCTCATACAAGGCCCATAAGTGGGAGGTGTATATTCCCGGTTCCCTTACAAATCGACTTGAATCTTCTTGATCAAATGCTTGTCTCTAAGGTATTGGAACCTGATAGTGACTCGAGCCCTGTGTGTAGGACCTGTGTGAAGCGCTGGCCGATCGAACCTATCTCGTGGAATTGGGGGCTTATTCTCATGTACTATTCGGAGGGCCGAGGACCAAAGGGTACCCTGAGACGTGGGTGATCATGAGCAACACCCCAACATGACCTTCCCGGTTATCGATTTTTGTGTTCTCTCAAACTCTCTGCATAAGGTTGAGTCAAACCTACGAGGGGATTGAATTGTCAGAGTTCGGGGAAAGGAGAGAAAGCGAGTAAGCACAAACGGCGACTATACTCAACCCGAGGGCCGGAGTCCTCTGATCATTGACAACCCTTCTCGAAGTACTGACCCAGAACATTTTGCTCCAAGGGCGGGGGAAGGGCTTGGCGATCGTCTGGGATATTAAATCTATTCTTGGAGGGCATCCCCTTCCAATTATCTTTCAGCCCGAATCCGACAGGCTGTCGGTCCCTTCCCAGATAATTCCCAGAGGTGCGATCAACGGGCAGGAAACGCCTCGGAGGAAGGAACCCAAGGGGAACAATTGTGGCAGGCTGGTGACATCGCCCATAATGACGAAGCTTGGCACACAAAGAACATCTCGGGTGCAGTACAGGACGCTCATGAACCCGGATGGGTCTATAAACCACACCTTGACTCTGGACCATAAAGCCAAAGATCGGTGCAACCCTAACGGAATCAGATAATGCAATATAATCAGCGCAAACGACGTCGATGGATCAGCTCTAAATGCCTTTTGGGGTCTTTCTACTCCCACAAACGGACGTACGATGCATGCGGATTTAACCCCATAGTGGTTGAAACCTCCCAAGCTTGCTTCTGGGAAAACGGAGCTTAGGTACCTCAACGAATACGCTCGATCGCTGGGTAAATATTACAAGCACAGTATGCCTCAATCCGACGTCGCCTTGGCTTGAAGCACCCCAGTTTCTGGCAGATGTGCGTTTTCACTCGGATCACGGCGTTCACATGAAGCCGTTGGAGTTGCTGGGAACGATTTCAGAGCTAAGTGGCCGGCTGGATGATCAAATGTCACTTGTATGTCGCACGTCGTGGTCAAATTCTTGTACCCGGCCTATGTTAAAAATCCCCAACGTTATTTCCAATCTTCGCATCATCAGCATCGTGACTCGGAAGGAGCTCGAATGGTAGACCTTACAACACAAGCTTGTCACTAGAACCGGGAGAGGTTTACCCTGTAGAAGAATCTGAATAAACAGCCAGGATAATCGTATGGATAATTCTTTATCCGAATGAGTTGCTCTCCAACCGACGCGCGGCATTGTGCCACATTGAAGTTAACGACGAATACCACGTGGCCAAAGCCTAAATTAAGCAATTTTTGAGGCATTTATGTGGCGTCCGCGAGCGCTTAAAAAGGCGAGCACGGAATCTATTGCCGCCTCTCCTAGAGGTCAGTTCTGACTGCCTTCAACTTCTTTCGGGCTGAATAGTGCCTGAAGGCAGAAACTCTATTCAGTGCGTCGATGGTTCCGGTGAACTTCCAACGTTTTTCCGTCGCTAAGTAAGTACCAGCGGGTACGGCAATTTCGATAGTGTGCATTGCGCTGAATAAATTCAAAGATGCGAAAGAAAGAGAGTAACCTCCCAGTTGGATAAACGGTCCTTAAGCAGCAGCTCGCTTCCGAAACAAAACGTTCAGCCAACAGGCCCTCGATACCCACACATCCGGTGGCCTAACACCCCGAGCCTCTTCCGCCATATTAATATCATAGGTAATCACCGCATGGGTAAGCACTATCTTCAACTCGCTCGCAACGAAGAACCACCTGGGGTACACGTACTGCCCAATCCCAAAACCCAACGGGTCGACTGATGTGCCCACCATGTCGAACTTGCAGGCAGTTCCTCCTGCTCCAGTGTTGCTGGCCTTCAGCTTGACGGACCGGAAGCTGTAAAATGTGAGCGGGGCTTCGCAACATCAGTAAAATTACATCCCCTTCCCCTTCCCCTTTTCGGCCCTTCCCCTTCCCCGGCCCTTTCGCTCGCCTTCCTTACGCCTTTCACAACGGCTTTCCCACCTGTCACATCTTTTGCAACTTCCAAAAAATAAGTACTTATGATAATTTATATTACTGGTGTCCAAATGTAGCCGATCACGAAGTAATCATTTTGTTTTATTTTCCTGTGCCGTTTCGTTGGTGCAGGGAGACGACAATTCAGGACCGCGTTTTGGGAGCTGCGGGAAGTCAGTAGCCGAGTCACGTGCCTTTGTTGAACTGTCCGCGAATGGCAGTTCGGGGACTTGTTGATTCTTTCTTTCTTCCAACACCTATTCGTCCCCAAGTTTATCATGACCGCCCTCGCTCCCCTTCACGTTCAGTGAGTCTTGTAGGCGAGGTCGGACGAGAGAAAGGGGCCAGTTCTCTCGTCCGACCTCGCCTACAAGACTCGCAGTCGTCATCCCCTTCTCGCGTACAGCCGCTTGCAATTCGTCGCAAAGATTCCAAATTCTCGCTGGTGGCGTCACCTTCATGCTTCCCACAAACTTCCGCCTTCCGCGTTGGGTTGTATGAGATATTGGTAAGAGATGCCCTGTAGATCGACGATGCATCACTGTTTCCTGACGGAATCCGTCTGCGAGCTCAGTGGTTGACGGTGTTGCTCGTGCTTTACGTCCACGCTAGCATTTGGCCTTGCAAGTGAAGGGAATGGAGGGATTTCTTGCTATCGTTTAGGTGTCGGGATCAGAGAGGGTTCAAGTTAGGATCAAAGGCGACCTCGTAAGTTGTCCAACTTCAACTCTGCTTGCTCTTCATTCATTGGTCACCGTAACTCCCAGCTGTTTAACATTCCCCACCCTGTCCGACTCGCAATTGCGTGTGTCGTGCGTTGGAAACGGCCCAGCTGCTGGCTACCTCTCGCTCACCCCTTCCGTTGTCCATTAGTCATGCCAGGCTCTCTTCCCTGGGTTGTTGGGCCTGACCCTACCCACGCTTTTTGAGTAAGTCCTTGACATCTTTTCCCCCTCCACAGCTCTGATCTGTCATCATCTCCAAGCCACCGCCGTCACCCATCAGTCACTTGTCCGTCCAAAGTGGGTTCTCGAAGGCTCTTTTATTCCCGCATTCGTGTGCTGATGATGCCCTGAATGCAGTTAGGCAGTGGTGAAGGATGCGAGAGCGAAGAATTGAGATGTCGTAGCACATGCACATGAAAGTTGTAGTGTTCGTCATATATTTTGCACCTAGGGTAGTTCAATATATGGATGAGAGTTCCTTTTTTTTTAACGATTGTGCAAACTGGTGTCCGAGGAGCAAAACATTACGCGAAAGCTTCCTTCCGCCCTTTCACACCTTTCGAAAGGGAAAGACCTTCCAGCAGCTCTTCAGAAGGTTTTGGACTTGTCTGCTGGAAGGGCCAAACCCTTCCGCCCTTTTGGCCCTTTTGGAGCTTCTGGAAGGGCCAAAAGGGCCGAAAAGAGGACTTGTATTTTTACTGATGCAAGGCTTGCCCCTAAGATGGCTGATCGGCGTGGCGGCGGTGATGGTCGCGTCCTTGGGCACCATCACGCCATCGGAGAAGACGTGGTCCTCGATGAGCCTTTTTCTATGAGTGGCATTTTATCACACGACGTGGGCCCAAAAGCATCAAATATAGCCGAGTATTAGGCAATCCAACCCTCTTTCAACTCCTTTCGCATTATTTTCGCATGAGACTCGGTTCAGAAATTAATTCACGAACTCCAAACGATACTCCGAAAGCTCTGCAGCATTTCGCAGGTGGTTTGTGACTCAGAGAACACGGGGAAGAGGAGTGTTTAATTCCCTCCTCCTGCCTCTATTTTTGAGATTGAAAATTACATTATTTTCGAATTCTGTCCATGGAAACGCTGTATCGGGCCACTGTATTTTCTGTAGATGCATTACCAACGTGTGTTATTTAATGCCCCGCGTTATCTCTTGGTGGATCCAATAACCCGTTCTCATTCAAGTTGACATTTCCCACGAATCTCACTGATGCAGTATTCATTATTGTTGGCAGATAACGAGCACCTCCGGCTGCCACTGCAATACTGCCTCACCGACACTTTCGAAATTCCGAGGCTGGACAAATGAAATACGCAGAACACTTGAACTCGCCTATCTCTTGATCATTTATCAACGAGCCTATCAGCTTTCAGAACACCGCTCCTGTTATCAAAGGCTAATATTAGAGTTCCAATGCGGCCGCCGATGAGATGCTGTCCACTGTCCAGGCATGGGAACTGTAACGATGCTACCTTCTTTGACCCTCGCCTCTGCTTACATAGGCTCGGACTCCCTTATCTTATCTTCTCCCCCGTGATTCGCTTAGTTACTTTTCTCAGGCCTCGTTATCTACTGGTATATAAGTTCGCGTCCGTAGTTTCGTAGGCCCAGTGAATTCACCTCTGTTAAAACCGTCTTGAGTTCCTCCGTGTGCCGGCTCTACCCTCCAGTTGCCTTCGCCACTTGAGTCCCAGCTGTCACATCTTTTTGACGATACAACAAACTCTCTAGCAACCTTTCTATCTCTCTCATCTTTCTTAACTCCTTGTTGCTCGTCGCTCGGACACCTTCGGTTTGATCACCCGGAACAACCAGCTACTTGCAGCAACATACCCCACCTCTCGAAAACCCTTGAAAACCCAGAAAAAAAGATACGTGATACTTTACATCAAGTTACTAACCATGTCTACTAGTAAATACAATCTACGTGACAAAGCCCATCGTCGGGGTGAAGCCAAGTCGGATACGGAGGACGCTCCTCATTCTGCACCCCCTACCGAGTTGCGCAAGGCTGGGTTCATCTCGGATGGACCCCAGCGCACGTCCCACTCGGATTCCGAGACAAGTCATCGTCGCTTATATAGTGATGTTGCTGCCTCGAGACCGCCCTCGCCGATCGCATTAGCATCAGAGGAGACCGCCCTGCCACAAGCCCATCAAGCTCCTCAGGGAGTGGGTGCAGGAGACCAAGTAGAGTTTGACAATAAACAACATACTACCCACACCTCGAGCGACGATTCCTCGAACTCAGAGGAGCCGCACGAGGTCGACAACGACAATGAGCACCGCCCGTGGACCAAGGTCCTGAGCACACGAGAATTGCGTGCGCGTAAGAAATCGGCTTTGAAACACGATAAGAAGCATGATAAGGAAGCCAAGAGGGCTTCCAAGAAACCATATGAGCATATGGTACGAGACCCCATGGTGGAGAAAGCCACCGAGGGTCTAACAGCTGACCAGCGTGAGCGCATAGCACGCCGCTTTGAGAAGGTCGAGACACAGAAGTCTGGGCGGAACCCTTCTCTCACATCCTCCCGAGGAGAGGGCCCCTCCCGCGAGAAAGGCAAAGGTGTCGATCCCCGAGAATGGGGAAACGCTGGTCTCAACCAGCAGGAACGTGATCCTGCAGTGCAGCAGGCCATTTGGGAGTCCATTCCTCGTCGCACGGTGAGCATGGAACCTCCTGTTGCCTCATTGAAGGAGCCAGCCAGTGCAAAGGCCAAGAGCAAGGCCAAGAAGGTCAAGGCCAACTCTCGGGCCAAGTCCCAGTTACCCGACGAGGTGCGCCCGGTGTCACAGATTCCAGCAAGGAGCTACCTTGGCGTCGCACTGGGACGGATTGGGAAATCCGCCACACCTCGACGGTCGGGTGGTGATTCATCGCCTCCATCATCCTCGTCCTCGTCGTCGACGGACAGCGATTCAGAGTCATCGAGTTCCAACTTGGACTCCGAGTCAGAATCGTCGAGTAGCAGTAGTGAATCGAGTTCGTCCTCGGGTCGCAGTACATTGAGATCCCGCCGTAATAAGAACTCAAAGTGGTCTCGTCGACACAGCCGTGGAAATAAACGGTCGCATCGGAGTAGATCGAGGACTATCCATAAGGCTAAGTCATCGAATAAGGTGTTCAAGCCTAAGGAATATGATGGCTCACCCGATGCCCGTGCATATGTGTGCTTTGTTCGGGAGGGCGAGGCTTATGTCAAGGATGGTAAAATCCGCAAGAAGCGACGTGCCTTTGCCCTTTCCTATTTTATGAGTGGACCGGCCTATGAGTTTTACATTCAGAAGGTATCCATTAACGAGGAAGAATGGACATTGAATGAATTCTTCACACAGTTGTTTGACTATTGTTTTCCCTTGACTTTCCGCATGGAAATGCGACGTAAATTGCAGCGCTGTTACCAGAATGATCGCACAGTGACTGCATATGTCCATGAGCTGGAGGAATTGTTTAATATGATTGGTACGATTGACCATCGTGAGCGAGTAATCAAACTTTGGAATGGCCTCCGAGAGTCCATTCAGTCTGGACTTTGGCGCGATCAGTTGAATCCTGAAATTTCACAATGGGATGAAGTTCGGTCTCGGGCTGAGATTATTGAAATCTCGGAAACTGTTCCCAAGCGCAAATCAGCAGCTCGCATAGGTGGCAACCCGCCGACCTCGAGCTCTCACTTTTCTTCAAGGAAAAACAAGAGCCGTGATACTCCGAGCCGATCGGCTGCATACAATGGCAGTGGTGGTGGTTCTGGTGCTGGGAATAATCAGCCTGGGCGCCAGCAATTGAGCTCTGCTTTCTCGGGCACTAATAACTCCAAACGTGATCGGCGCAATGCCCCTCGGGGACGAGGGGTTCCTCATCGTGGAGGAGCTCGATTCACCCCATCTCGAGGGGTGACTAAGCCTGAAGCTCGGAGAACACCTCAGCTTTCTGAGCAAGAGATGGCCGAGAGGCGTGCATCTGGCCGATGCTTCAATTGTAATCAGCCAGGGCATCTATCCCGTAACTGCCCGAACAAGAGTACAGTTGCGGCATCAGGGAGTCATCCTCCAGGGACTTCGAGTTTTAATATCAACATTGTTCATGGAAGTTCTCATGATGATGATGAAGTCGAGGTTCTCGAGAGCCTTCCACTCGGATCAATAACTATTGAGCATGATATACCAAGTGACGATGACCACTCTGAGCTGAGCGATGACTCGTCGAGCGAGGATGAAGAGCCTGATCCCTGGTCTGTGCCTATTCCAGATTGGATGCAGCCACATTACTCTATTCCTCGTAAACGTCTTGGTGATGCATTCGCCATGGTAGCCGAGTATAATCTGGCCAAGGCGCAGCCATACACAGGAGATGAGCGATTCGAGAAAGCTGTTCGCACCTCTGGGTTCGACGTGTCAAAACGCTTTAGAGTCCGAAAACTTTCTCGTAGCTTCCCTGTGAAGTATCGGATACATGATCAGCTTGCCAATTTTACTGTTGTTATTCAGAAATCCCTATTGGAGAAACCTGACTTCCTTATTGGAAAATGGTATGAAGGGAAGCGCTTGCGCCATCATCGACTTGATGTTGATGTTGAGGACAGTTGGCGTTATCTTAAGATGGGTTATCCTCTGGCCACTGTGGCGAGGTATCTGCTCTTCGATGGTGCTAATGCTATTTATCCCCCAACAGATACGGAGGGTTTCCTTGATCAGTTCCGATTTGAAGTGTCACAATTCACAGATGATTGGTACACAGTTGTCGATACGGACCTTGACTTTACGGTTCAAATCTGTACGAGACAGCTTGAGGATCCGAAGCTTGACCTGGTGCAGTGGTATGCAACAAAGCTTGAGGTTAACGAGGAGTATGATTCCACTTACACAGATCGGGCTTTGGCACTTGTTGATACCATCCGAGATCAGCTACGGGCTGAGCATGATCCCTCAGCTCTCGAAAATGAGTACATCACTGAGGATGATGCAGAGTTTGACTCAGCATTCCCTGAGGTGTCACTAGTTAGCGAGGAGGGCCTTTACTCAGAAGAGGAGGGTCCAGCAAACTCAGCTCCGTTTCCTCGTCCGCGAGAATTTGGCATTGTTGGGGACGTCTTTTGTACTCAACTTCGCCGAGTGCTTAACAACTGTGCGCCCTATCCCGGGGACGAGTCCATCAATGAGGACCAAATTTCACATCCTGGGTTCGTTCGCTTTGATATTCATCGACGAGACGATGATTATTTTGAGATCTATGACCGGGCGCGTGGTCTTGAGAATTATATTCATGTACGACGTGTTCGTTGTGAGTTATTCTCGATCGGCCGGTGGTATGCTGAGCAGTGCGCTCGATGGAGTGGCTGGCCAGTGCCTGAGGAAGTCGGCACCACCTGGTTGTACGACATCGAGTATTATGATACTCTGGTTGGGTCAGTCCTGGAAGATCGCGCCTGTGACTTACTTGCTGTCGGCGCACCCTACGAGCACGAATCGCAGATGTACATGTCAAGTGATCGTTTCTGCACTCACATCGGTGCTCGCGACTCTGACGTCATGACGATCTGGGATTATGACCGGAGACTCACATCCTATTTGCCTCGAGTGTTAATGGAGGATCCTTCCTTCAACATCATTCATTGGTATGAGTTCAGGCTGGCTGAGGCAGTTCTCCTGAACTGTCTGATACCAGATCCTGAGCCCCCTCGTCCGCCGATGCAGCTGAGGTCAGTGGACGAGATTCTGGGCACTGCTGCCCATATTAGCCAAATAGATGCAAGGGAGAGATATGCTGAGTTCAACCTGCATGCCATTCGAGCTGCTTCGAGCCGAATCCCAGCAGTACAGCGGAATGCAGCGTCTGTGAAGGACAACACCCGTGTGTTGCCAAAACCAATTGTGATTCAGGTGCAGCTCAACGGACACCCAGTCCGAGCACTGATTGACTCAGGGTCCCAAGGCGATTTTGTGTCTACGAAACTCGCTGATCAACTGAAGTTGCACATGACAGAACTGGACGGACCTTTGAAGTTGCAGCTCGCAGTCCAAGGCTCGCGTTCGACGATCAAGTATTTTGTTTGTGCACGTTTTCAGTACCAAGGGATTGATGAGGAGCGGGGGTTCGATGTAACGAACCTTAGCTCGTATGACCTTATTCTTGGTACCCCTTGGATGTTTCAACATAAAGTGTGTATTGGATTTAATCCTGCATGTGTAATTATTGGGAGTGACATTGCTATCCCTATTCGGCGCGGGAACACTACCTACACTTCCTTGCACACTGTTGATCTGCATGATGGTGAGCTTGAGCATGTGCGTGGCGAGCTTCGTGCACAGGCTGAACCGCTGTGTCGAGACGTGCACGAGACCGAACTGCCACCGTTTCGCGCCATTAATCACACCATTCCTCTGATCGATGAGAATAAGACCTACCCATGGCGGCCGTCTCGGTGCCCAGAGGCATTCCGAGGACAGTGGGCAGAGAAACGCGATGCTTATTTGAAGTCTGGGCGTTGGCGGATTACATCGGCAGGGAATACAGTCCCTATGCTCTTAATCCCGAAGCCACGTAAGGATGGCCAACCGCCTGAGGTGCGTACTGTCATTGATCTGCGAGAGCGGAACAAAAATACTCACAAGTTGACTTCTCCCTTGCCAGACATGGAAGGCATGCTCCGGAGGGCGGCAGGCAAACGCTTCCGATCTGCTCTTGATCTTAAAAGTGCGTATGAGCAGATCCGTATAGTTCCTGAGCATGTCGACCGTACAACGGTGACTACGCCTGATGGAAATATGGTTAGCCTTGTGATCCAAATTGGGGATTGTAACGCTCCTGCTACTTACCAGAGTTTGATGAATCATTTATTCTCTGCATATATTGGACGCTTCATGGATGTATACCTTGATGATATTATTATTTATTCGGATACCTTGCGTGAGCATCGTGAGCATGTTCTCAAAGTGTTGGGGATTCTCAAGCATGAGAAGCTTTACCTTAGCCGTAATAAGTGCCGTTTCCTCGAGCCTGAGCTGCGCCTGCTGGGCCGAGTCATTGACGACAATGGCATTCGTATGGACCCCGATAAGGTCAATTCTGTCGCAGCCTGGAAGACCCCCACCAATCGTGACCTATTGCGAGGTTTCATTGGTGCGGTGGGTTATCTTGCGGATGACGTACCTGGTGTCCGGATTCCATTGGGGGTCCTGACGTCCTTGACTGGTGATGCCTCGACGTTTCGCTGGACGTTTACGGAGCAGCGGGCTTTTGAGGATGTAAAGCGTCTTGTCCAGGAAGCACGCGAGCACCATCGGGTGCCGCTCTCCTATGAAACAGGGTCTGATCCCATCTGGATGGTGACAGATGGTTGTGCTACTGGAATTTCGGGGGTTGTCAGCCAGGGACCTGATTGGAAGGGGGCTCGTGTAGCTGCTTTCTATTCTGCTAAGCTTGATTCTGCACAGCAGAACTACCCGACGCACGAAGTTGAAATGTTGGCAGGCATTGAGACAATGTTGAGACACCGGGACATCCTGCAGGGTGTTAAGTTTAAGTGGATAACAGATCATAAAGGCTTAACGCACCTGTTAAACCAGAAGAACCTCTCGGGGCGTCAGGCCAGGTGGCTCGAAAAGATTTCTTCGTTCGATTTTGAAGTCGTGTACGTGCCGGGTAAGGAGAACGTCCTGGCTGATGCTCTGTCCAGGTTGTACTCAAATGAGTCACCTGGGACAGTCCGTGCGAGAACGGAATACACGTACCATGACGTGATAAATGAGGACGACGAGGTTTCCGTGGGTGGTATGCCTATCATGGCTGGTCTTGAAGCTCGCGTGGCGCGCGGGCGCCCTCGTAGAAAGCCTGTTGAACCCGCCGAGTCAGGTCGTCCAGAGACGGCGAGTGAATTTGCTGCGCGTTTTCGTGATCGTTTCGTTCTTCGTGGCCCACGAGAGCGAAAGGAGGGCGGGAGTGTACATGCAAGCACGTCAACCCTCAACCCAGAGTCTTCGAAGGAAGAAACTCGGTCGAACCCGAATGTGTCAGAGCGTGCCGACTCTGGCATGCCGTCATCCCAAAAGGAAGATGTGGCACCTCGGACTGCACCCGAGGTCTTGGCACGCTCGTCTGAACCAGCATCTCTGTTGGAATTAGTTTCAATGAGCACGGCTGGGCTTGACTTGGTGAAAGAACTTCGAAATCGGTATGCAGAGGACCCGTTCTTCAAGCGCATAGTAGAAAAACCCAACGAGTTCCGTAACTTTGAGGAACAGTCGGGTCTGATCTATTTAAAGAACAACGAGGATCGCGTTCTGTGCATCCCACGGATTCTTGTCAAGGGCCGAAGTGCACGAGAAATAGTCATCGCAGAAGCGCACTCCCTTCTAGCGCACCTCAGTGCTAGTAAGACCGTCGAGTACCTCCGTCAGCAAGTATGGTGGAAAGACTTGGTACCTGACACAAAGGCGTTTTGCGAGACGTGCACTACGTGCAAGCGCAGCAAACCAAATAATCAGAAGCCGTATGGATTACTGAATCCTTTACCTGTTCCAGGGCTTCCTTGGGAATCGGTCGGTGTTGATTTCGTTGGGCCTTTGCCTGAGTCGAGCAACCGTAATGGATCATTTGATTCAATAACCGTAGTGATATGTCTGCTTACCTCAATGGTACATTTAATTCCAAGTCGCACAACATATACAGCCAAGCAAGTGGCCGAACTAATGTTTGAGGAAGTCTATCGGCATCACGGACTGCCAAAGAATATCATTAGTGATCGAGACTCGCTCTTCACAAGTGTGTTCTGGGGAACGTTGCACAAGCTGCTAGGCACTTCACTCAAAATGTCAAGTGCCTACCATCCTCAGACCGATGGATCAACGGAACGAGCCAATCGTACCGTTACCCAAATGCTGAGGCAGTGTATTAGCGATGACCAGAAGGACTGGGTCGCTAAGCTTCCAGCCATCGAGTTTGCTATTAACTCGGCTCGATCGGCTAGCACTGGTTATGCCCCGTTCTTCCTGAACTCGGGACAAATGCCTCGGCCAATGATTTGGGATAACCCAGCTAAAGCTGAGTACCCAGCCGTACGAACGTTCGCACAACAGAAGAAGCTCGCACTACTCGCAGCGCAGGATAGCATACTGGCAGCGCGAGTCAAGCAGACTCGCGACGCCAATCGCAAGCGGCAGACGGCACCCTTTAAAGAAGGCGATCTCGTCTATGTTTCGACGAAGAATATCTCGTTCGCCAAGGGTCTGGCCCGGAAGCTCATTCCGAAATATATTGGGCCTTATAAGGTGCTGAAAGATTTTAATAATCAGTCGTTTCGCATCGCTTTGCCTCCACACTTGAAACAGCGAGGAGTTCACGATGTTTTTCATTCGTCACTCCTTCGGATTCATATTCCCAACGACGACCGACTGTTTCCTGGTCGTCTGGACACACAACTTGGGATTGGACCCGAGACCACCGAAGAATGGGCCGTTGACCGAATTTTGAGTCATTCGGGCTCGAAAAAAGGCGCCATTTTCGAAATTTTGTGGTCAGCTGGAGACAAGACTTGGTTACCTTATGATCAGGTGGACCATTTGCATGCGCTGACAGCTTATCTCGAGCTGTTAGGCGTGGACTCCATCGACAAATTGCCGAAAGGAGATGGAAAACCCCCAAGCGACGATCCCCAGGTTTTCTTGGGAGCGATATCGCACGACGGATGGGCCTCGACGTCCACTATTAAAGAGATGGGGATGCCTATTTTTCCGCATCACCCACTTCGCCGTTCTATCGTTTCCCTGCTGCCCATTTGGTACATCCTCCATATCTCTTGTTCGCTGTCCACGATGGCATCTCGCTACCACCCTTACCCTAAGAAGAAGGGCAAGGGTGGACCTACACCCCTCAACAAATCCAACCCTAAATCCAACAGCAATGATGTCCTCCGGACAGTCAAGAATGATAATATTCATCGATTGACAGCCACCTTGTTCCTCATCACCGACATTCCTGACTCGGAACATGGCGAATACCCCGAGTACACCATCAGCGCCGCCGAGCTCGCGAACTGTGTGGACCATGACCGGAAGCTCCGCGACTCACCCGACGACGCGTTGGAACTTCCCCAGCCATTCGTTTACCCCCTTGTGGCACGTGCCTTCAACGAGGGACGGTACGGTCGCGAACGTTTCGCGACGTACGCCCCGTTCAACGATGACCTTGATGATTCGGGCGATCCCGTTGACCTCGGGGCATTCAACATTACGCTCGAGCAGCGAGGCATCGTAGTCCAGGCATGGGACGAGGCAGATAACGCACGCGCTCGCAACGAAGTTGCCAAGATCTTCATGAAGCGGCAGGAGTACGCCGCGAAAGGGTTTGAAGAACGCGAGGCGAAGCGCTAGTCCCAGCACAACAATCGAGCACTGGAGAATCTGGGGAAAGCGCGGGCCAAGAAAGCGGAGCAACGTCAGCGTATTCAGCACAACTCTCAGCGCCGAGAGCACTCACCGGAAACCAATCATCGTTCGCCATCTCGTCCGCCTGTGGATTCTACCTTGCAACATCGCAACGATGATCACGAGGCACCCCCGTCGTCCAAAGGGCCTCGCGCACCGCGTAGGCAGATCGACTTGATCCAGAGTACGCTCAAGGAGGCGGAACAGCAGCGGTCCAACAACGACATGGAAATTTAGGCATTGCGAGCACTGCCTGGAGGGCGGGTGTAACGATGCTACCTTCTTTGACCCTCGCCTCTGCTTACATAGGCTCGGACTCCCTTATCTTATCTTCTCCCCCGTGATTCGCTTAGTTACTTTTCTCAGGCCTCGTTATCTACTGGTATATAAGTTCGCGTCCGTAGTTTCGTAGGCCCAGTGAATTCACCTCTGTTAAAACCGTCTTGAGTTCCTCCGTGTGCCGGCTCTACCCTCCAGTTGCCTTCGCCACTTGAGTCCCAGCTGTCACAGGAACCAATAGAATGGCACGATTTGGATTAGTTCCACCCGAGAGAATCCTGTCTCTCCTAGTCTCTAACGACCACGACGACCTTCAAGAACAAACCCCACGCCGCGGATCCCCTCAAGCCTGGAGAACTGGAGAGAATGGGAGAACCGAGCGATCTTCTAGCCTCTGTTCGAGAGCTGGTCGACAGGAACCTCGTCCTCATCGCTATTGCCAGCGTTGTCTATTGGGTGGCGCTTTCCTACGTCAAAGGGGAGACACGTAAGGTGTGTTCGCTGAATTAAGTCTCCATGATAGTCTACTTACCATGAGCGATGACAAAAGTTGAGACATATCCCAACCGTTGGACCCACAGCGCCCGTTCTCTCTTACCTTGGAGCCCTGAGACTTATTGCCGATGCACAGAGTGTAATTCGCAGCGGGATGGAGAAAGTGGGGTTCATTGCACGCATAGTTCTGTCGTCCTGCCGACTAATTTGCTCGTCAAACAGTTTCCCAATGGCATGTTCAAGGTGGCAGGCTTGTTTGACTGGCTAGTGGTTGTCCACGACCCCAAGGTCATTGATGAGATACGCATGCTGCCGGACACCGTGCTGTCTTCTTACGACGCTATCGATGAGGTGTGTGGGACCCTTTTCCCTATGCTTCTAAACTGGCGGCCGACACTCTTCTCTCTCCCAGAGCCTTCAAGTGGAGTTCACCCTGGGAAACACATCAGCAAGAACCCGTACCACGTTCCTATCGTCCGAGCACAGCTGACGCGAGCACTTCCCCGACTCGTGCCCGGTGTTTATGAGGAGGTGGTAGTCGCATTCAAGGACTTTATCCCGCCAACGAACGGTGAGTATTTTGGGCCACATGTTTATAGAATCTCCTCCTCAACACAGCCTTTTAAGATTGGTCGAGCATAAAGGTTCTTGACACGATGATGAAGATCGTCGCGCGTGCCAGTAACCGGATCTTTGTCGGCACTCCTCTCTGTGGGTACCCCCAGCATATGGCACTTCGCTTCATTATGCTCAATAAATCAAAGGCAGAGACCCAGACTATGTCAATCTGAACGTTCAATTTACGGTAGACGTAATCAAGGCTGGTTCCATTCTGCGCATGTTTCCACATACGCTTCGACCGTGAGTATTTGTGGATTCGTGAAGACGCGGTACTCCACCTCGTTGGGGCCTCTCCAGAATCGTCAACAAGTTCATATCTAAAGTTCCAAAACGCATTGAGGACGGTCTCAAGCACCTCGTACCGCTGTTCATGGAGAGAAGGAAGGAGCGCGAGGAGAAAGGAGCTGATTACCCTGAGAAGCCGGTGCGTGCAACTCTGGGTCTCAGTATAAACACTGGCAAACTACCCCCACGTACTTAGCTCGACCTTCTCTCGTGGCTCATGGACGAAGCGAGTGACAAAGAGGCAACGGACTGGTATCTTACATCTCGCATATTAACTGTCAATTTCGCCGCCATTCACACGTCGTCCATGGTAGGCCGAATTACTGGCTTGTTTTCGCCGTACTCGCGGACCTCATGAGATCGTTGTAGACCTTCACACATGCCCTATACTACCTCGCAGCTTACCCAAAGTACATGCAACCTTTACGAGAGGAGGTCGAGGAGGTCGTCAAGCGGCATGGGTGGTCGAAGGACGCGCTGGACGAGATGCACCACCTTGATAGTTTCATCAAGGAGTCGCAGAGGCTCTGCCCATTGGCAATTCGTATGTCCTAACATTTACAACCACTCTACCTCTGACTTGCTCACCCATGTTCTCTCTGCACCTGCAGTGTTAATGAGTCGCATCCTCGTCAAGGACCATGTATTCTCTGATGGCACGATGGTGCCCAAGGGCACAACTATTGCCGTTGCCACAGACACCACCCACCTCAGCGATGAGCGCTACGAAGACCCTCACACCTTCGACGGCTTCCGCTATGTCAAGCTCAAGGGCTGCCACAACGGCCCAGCTGGCACGGAGAGGAAGTACGACATGGTGAGCGCAACGATCGACTCTCTGGGCTTCGGACTAGGGAGGCATGCGTGCCCAGGACGGTTCTTCGCTGTGAGCGAGCTCAAGATGATGCTCGCGCATGCTGTGGTCACCTATGATATGAAGATGGCGGACGAGGGAGTGCGCCCGGAAGATGTGTGGGTCTCGGCCGCGTGCGTGCCCAACCCGACGGCGCAGGTTTTGTTCAGGAAGCGCGCTTGAAGGGAGGTTTCTGACTCTGATTGTGTTAAATGCCTGCGATTATGGAAAAAACATCGGACATTTACCGGACCCATCAACATGGTAAAATATATCACTTAGCCCAGGGGTCAGGGAGGCGTTCAAGAAATTTAGACACGACGTGGTCCCCCGTCATGTTTGGCGCCCGTGATCCCGCCACATAACTATTTGGGCAATTTCTGTATTCGGATATAGCGCCCACGTAGTCGATCGCGCGTGTTTACCAATACCGGATTCCACGTCTCAGCTCTAAAGGCGTTCCAGAGCTCTTCAGACAGCCTCGACCGACTCAACACCTTCGTGAAGCTCGTGCATTTGATCACAGTTGCCAGAAGGATCACTTGTCCAAGTTATTATCAACCGTATATTTCGCCCCTCCCAGCGTCGACGAGCCGCGCAACTCAGGTTCCAGCGGGAAGCGCTCGGTATCGGGTGTCGAGGCGTAGTAGATCTTCTGCCACACCAAATCGAGTTCGGAGGGGAGCTTCCACGCCAGCTCTTCGTTTCGGAGCCAGAGGCGAAGGAGGTGACGCCTAATATACGTAGCGACGTTACGGATAAGAAGATTCAGCAAGGTAGACCCGGCAGGAGCACCGGAAAGGACGTACGTATGCTCTGGGGTGTCCTTGAACCCATCCCTTCCGTGGAATATGCTGAGGTTGTTGATGTACTGGATGTCGCCCTTGTCGAAGCTGAGCCCGAGTGCGTGTTTCTCCGCGAGGAAGTGGATGGCGTCGAGAGCTTCCGCCTGAGCCTCGGTGATGGGCGGGATACCCTCTGAACGAGGGAGGCCGAGGTAGCCGGTGAAGAGGCGGCGAGCGTATTGGATAATGATCTTCTCGTCGGTGTAGAAGAGGAGCGGGCGATTAGTGTACGCCGGCGTGCCTCCGAATCTAAAGAAATAACGAAATCAGTATAAGAAACAGACCGAACATGAAGGCAACATAACATACCCATCGAAAGGCCACGGCTCGGACAGCGTCTTGATCAAATCCGGGCGCGTCTCCACTAACTCGTTGTACACCCTCCAGCTACTGCTAATCCGCGAGGTGCCTCCCTCCGCCGCCGTCTCCAGGACATACAGCGAGATGATATCCCCCGCGTCCGTGTGGAACACCTGCTTGTCCGTCGTGTACGCCGGGCCGCCGATCGTCTTGAGCGGGTGCGTCTCCGTGAGATCCTTGATGTGGCCCACGACGGAGACGCCCTTGTCTTGGACGCCGCGCAGGGACCCGACGTACGAGGAGACCCCGGCGTAGATGATGGTGTTCTCTTCGCGGGTGTACGCGTCGATGGGGATAGTCTTCACAACGAAGAAGCCGCGCCCGTTGTGCAGCTCGTGCGAGAGGTCCTTGAGGATGGGGCCCAAGGTGGGGAGAGGGAAGGTCGAGGGAGAGAGGTAGCCGAGGGCTTGTTCAGACCTGGACGAACGTGAGCACACGAGGACAAGGGTGGAAGATAAGTAAGGCCGACATACTTTTGAAGTGCTTGAGGGCATCGTCGATCTCCTTCAGTTGCTGCACAGAGAGCTTATACTCCCACTGCGACGCGTCCGTCCAGTCCTTTTCGTCCCAAACAAGTGGCGACTCGAGTTTCTTGGGGAATCCTTCAGGAAGTGGGGTCTGGGGCAACAAAGGGTCCTCAGCAAGGCGGCGGGCAGATCGGCCTTTCCACTGAGCCTCGTTTGGGTGATAATCGATTTCTGGCTGCGTCGCAGCGTTGACAACGACCTCTACGACGTCGACTGGGGCATGCTTCTCAGATGTCACCTCAGGTGCAGAGGCATTGATGTCGAGGTTGGATTTAAACAGATCAGTGACGCGGTCGACGAGAGCGGCCATATCGGAGATGAGAAACGAAGCGAATGAGCAGGCGTAGATATAGGTTTCATAGGCTGGGCTTTTGCAAGAATCGAGCGGTATGGTGCGAGATGCCAGTGAGATGACGTTCTTATTCTTGGTCAGGTCTGCACGTGCGATAACACGAACTTTCAATGAATACATTCGTATTCGCATATCATGAGAGGTCAACTGCACATTCTGGATGGAGAAAATGCAGAAGCTGAGTCAGACAAGTACGGCGACGAATGATGTGTGTTGGGATTGAAATGACGAACATTGGACAGCTGGACGCTGATCACTGCCTTGATATCTCAGGAGCAATCTGAATCAGCTGAGCGAAGGGCTTCAATATGCTTGCATTCGGCCGCCTACATCACATACAGAGACGTTGGCAGCGTTCTTTGGCCTTGTCGACTCTTGACTATAAAGCGCTCATCGTGTCGAAACTGAAATGAGGATCACTGAGATGAACAAGGAGGTTATGTCTTCTAGGATCCTAGAGCCGTCTATGCGGACGGTGTCGGTGCAGACCCTACGATCGTTCAAGAGAGCCGCCAGACCCGATCTACGACAGGTGGCATGAAGCCAATATGTGTCAAGTATGTCCTGGGCCGTGATGTATGACACTGGCGCTAGGGGAAGACTATCGTTCGCACTTGAGAGAGATAGTCTCCCTAGACAGACCTAATAGATATAAATGATAGTCGATTGTATCTTATATACTGGGGAGAAGGTAGAAGTTAGATCGACCAGCGCTGAGTCTCTCAGCAAACGCACCTCAGCCAGAAAGCTATGAATTTAAAAACCAGAAAACGCCAGTTGTCAAACAACACCTCAGCTTCGGGCTCCTCGTGCACGAGTTACAGAGGCCTTAGGTCTCAGTCAACTACCTCAAAAGCCACTCGCTGGTGACTCTCTCGCTTCCCAGAGCCAATTGAGAAGATCACCTGGCGCTACATCTCCTGCGATTGCTCACACCGGCGAGCCACCTCGAGCTCGCCATTGCCATTCCTCCCCATCGCCCCTGTGCCCAATTCTTGAACGTGTTCTTCGAGCGCCTCAAGGCCCTCCTAACGAGCATGGTGATTGTATAAACCGGGATCCTGGAGGGCCGCAAGGTGACGTGGGTCGGTAATAGAGGTTGGGAGTCGGTTTAGAGGGACCACTGAGCTCGGAGAATCATCGTCACAGTGTGACAGACCTCTTCCCTGTCATCCTCCACCATGCCGCCATCCGAGTCCCTCCAGAAAGATATCAAAGCTCAGACCTAATGAGAACACACAATATGTGACCTCGCAAGAAGCTGAACTGCCAATCGAAGCAGGTGCTATCCTCAATTGGGCCTTCTTACCCCTGGGAAGGCCCACCGTGATTGACAGTCGACATATTGCGTTCACTGCTAGGAGTACCGCTCTAAAAACTTAAGGAGCTATTCGCCTAAAGGTGCGAAACGATTGTCACCATCGATGCAGTTTTTGGCTTCTTCAAGGTGAGCACTGTCGACCTTGCGCTGACAAAGTAGCAGCTGGAGAATGACGCCTCATTCAGGATACTGGTGGAGACAATTGGTTTGGGAACATAAAGTTTCAGCCGGTTCCCTCAGGCAGGTGTCTCTCCCGGGTTCTCGAGGACAAATTGGAAAACGACGGGCTTCTCTGACTACTGGTCAATGCCGAACCTGCTTGTGCAGTCTCCTGTTGACGAGTTAATTTGGGCCTTTTGAGCGGTAAGGTCTTTGCTCTGAAGATGATTTCTCGTGCCGGGTCGCTGTTGTGTCACCCCGGAGCTGTCGGCGCTGTCATCGTGTGCCGCGTCGCCGTCGTGCTCGTGCCGGATGAGTCAGGGTGATGCTGACGATGGTGTAATGGCACGAGAATGCGCCGCCGGGCTCCCGTCTAGGAGACGAGAAGGGGTTGTAGTAGACTGGAAGTCGAGCAAATGCTGGCTCACCTCCCTGCTGGAGGGGGAGGGGCTCATAACACGGATATGGGTGCCATCCGAGTCGAATAATTAACAATGACGGAGGTTGTGAGAGTCGTAAGCAAGTGGTGAGCAAATATAGCTCCGTGTAAATTTGCCATGCTTACTTTTGATCCCGTTTCAAATGAAGACTAAGCGTCTCGTAGAAGCTTGCCATGGAGCTTTTTCTCCGTATTCGCCGAAGCGTTCCGAAGTCCATTCCGATAGACTTGGATACTGGAATAGATGGGTGGAAAGATAGTCGTGAAATGATCCTTGAGGTGGAGTCCTTTCTCCTTCATGCGCCCTTGGTCCGAGGAAGATGACAAGGGTTCCGTAATTGGGTACCCATATGGTTCTTCATCATCGAGGGTGAGTACGTTATCGAATTTCCCTGGAGCTAACGCAACGAAGACGACTTCAGCATGACACGAAATTTCTTCTCCAAAATTCCGCAGGGGCAACGCTTCAGGGAATCGGGGGACGGGTGTTTGGCTCATTTTGAGCAGTCCCTGCCATCGATGACGAGTAGGCTTCCTTTCCACCTTGCTTCTAAGTCACCACCTCTACTGAATACGGGCCGGGGAGACAGAATCCATTTTTAGAGAGCCAAGATCCAGCTATGCAGTCTCAAGAGCCCGACCATAGTAATCATCCTATCACGTCTGCGGTGGCTTGATCTCTAGGCGTTAAGTTTTCGAAACGATACCAGGGATCGGATCGGCTGATTCTCCATTGTACGAAGTTCCCGCTTTGCAAGGAATTGCTCCATGGTACCCGTTTCATAAAGCGATTTTGCCTGTCGCTTTATAACCTGCTGGGCGCACTGTACAGTATAAAAGGCTGGCCTTCAGTGGTTGTGTCGACAGCAAGCAAATTCAGCCTCATAGCACATTCTCCACACAAATCTCCCTTCGGACGACCACCCAATAGTCGTTCTATACAACTAATACAAGTAAGCCCGAGACCCATGATTTGTCCGACCAGAATTCTGACGACTTCCTCGAGCAGACCAACCAAAATTTGGACATCACGATGGTCTCCACCCGCCTCGCCTTCCGTCTGCTGCTCGCCCTCAGCGCTATGAGCGCCACTCGCGCATACTACGACGACGACGACATGCTCGCTGCCCGTGAGTACTACGACGAGCTCGAAGTTTGCTTTAATCGGTTTGAGGGTGTGCTGGGATGTGAGGCTCCGATCTGCTTTCGTCGGTAGCAGCCTTCTCCACCGTCCAGTTCCCTGACCAGATAACGATGTGGATCGTAGGCGACGACGATGTGGAGATTGTTGCCTAGCTATGAGCGAGGTTTGATCAGCAGACTTTGTGTGAACGATGATCGTCGTGGGTCGTCGAGAACTCTTGTAGCACAATACATATTGAACTTACTGTCGACGACCAAACGATGTACGGTAAAGCGGAGGAGATAAAGGAGTCAACATCAACATGAAAACAGGACGAATGAATCAATAGCAGATGCAAGTATGATGGGGGTGGGCGCCCCGATCCTACTGCCTCGAGTGAGAGGCCAGATCGATTTGTTACAGTGTTTTAGATGTAAGGTGGAAGGTTTAAGTGCTAAGTATCAGTCAGTGGCCCAAATATCCCTCGGAGGTTGAAAGAGCCAAATTATCATTGGGTAATGAATTTACTTCTTTCAACAGAGTTCTGAATTCTCCAATGACTTTCGACAAGAACTCTTCGTGAGATGGGACACACGTACAAGAACAAAACAACGAAGCGAAAGACATACGCGCCGAACCATTTTTCTGACCTTGCGCACGACGCAAATACAGCTCAAAGCCCATCCATCCGCAGTATTTTTGTTCCTCCCTAGCTTACACAAGGTACGCTGCATCCACCCAACCAGCATAATCACTTCCCACCGTACTTGAGATCGAGTATGCGTTCGCCTGGTTTGCGCTCAGCACCGTCGCGAAGCCGGGTCGGGAGGCCCCAGTAGCGCCGTTGCCGGTCGTATTGTACTCGGCGAAGAGTACGTGGTCGGTGCGCTCGTCGCCCGTGTTCCAGACGGACCATATGGCCTTGTTGAGCGGCGCGGTTATGTAGGTATTTTTGAATATAACTCTGCGAGAAGGTGAGAAGAGGCGTGAGGTGATGGGAAGGATGCTTACTTAGCGTAGTCTGATACGAGAAGGGGCAGGAAGAAGGGCGAGGGTGAGAGGCACGCCTCATGGATAGGGCAGAAAAAGACTTACTTCCCCATGGCCTACCCAGGTAGACCCGATCGTTCGCATTGGACGAAGCGCCTGAAGCGAGGACGATACTATTCTGGTTGAAAACATCTGATCAAAGTATCCGAACACCCGAGGGCAAAAAAAATTAAGGCAAAATCAGTGTATAAGAATTCAAATTAACGCACAGCTCCCACTATCGTCAGACTCCCTGCCGCTTGCAGTGACCCAGCCATTGGCCTTGACCGCAATAGTGTTGCCTCCAAAATATGCCTGACCTTGTCTTCCGAAGATAAAGTCCGTCGCTCCCTAGCCCAAAACATCAACCACCAATTCCAAAATCACCAATATCTGTAATAAATCACCGACCTCGATATACCCCTTCAAATAAACCTGTGTCCCCCGGTTTGCATACAGCGTGTCATGGTACCCATAGAACCCACACGCGTACAACCCAACCTTGCTCCCATACTGGCTGATTGCGATCGCTGCGAGCCTGGCCGTACGTGTCTCACGTTTACGTGTACTACTGAATTGTCTTTGTAGTATCGTCAGG
>JANKHO010000013.1:1457-69684 GCA_027627235.1 Agrocybe chaxingu | reverse complement strand
TTTCTTCACTTTGTTTGGATGCCTATTGGAACAAACACACTGATGCCAAACAATGTCGGGAGAAACCTTCTAAGTCTGTTGACTCCGAGTCTTCACCTTGCCTGCGCTCTTCAACGCCCATTGCCATGCGTCACTGGCACCCCTTGCATTTGTCGTGCAACCACATCCCGCCTGTTCTTCCCCTCGAGCTCAGAGCTTGCACGCCGACCCCGTCAGGCCGCCTCTGCTCTGCTTCGCCACCCCAAGCTATTAGCAGTCAACATGTCTCCACCACTTCCCCTCCAGGCTCGCCACCTTCCCCAACACCCCTCGCCAACCACAAAGCGTTAACAAGAATCTGGGAAATTATTCAAAAATGATTCCACCAAAAAATATTCGCTGTACTAATACCGACATTAGAAGATCCTGAACCAAGGTTCAGGTTTTCATCTTTCAAAAATTCTCTGGCCTAACATCGTAAACATTCCTTGTTTGTAGAGTACACGCACCTAGCTAAGCAGCACCACAACAATCACCGCAAACGGGAGTTGGAGATCGAGGACATGTCAACCCACGAGCTCGTTGGCGACGATCTTGAAGAGCGTGATCCGTTCCTTGGCCCGCTGTTGTTCGTAGCTCTTTCCATCACTCTCATGTTCGATGCGCTGATCAGGGATAATCCGATTCACTTTACTGCGACATTGGGAAGGGTGGAGACCGAGGCCTCGGGCGCGACGCTGGGAAAGGTGGGGGCCGCGACCTCGGGAGCAACGTTGTGAAAGGTGGAGGTGGCAACGTTGGGAAGAGTGGGGGCGTTAGGCAAGATGGCGGCGTTGGCGTTGGACATGCATGTGGTGTGCTCGGCGGGCTCCATTTGGCCGATGCGTGAGGGCGGGAGCTTGTGTTTTCAACGCGAAGTCGGCACGCGCTTGATTGGCAATCGATTGGCGGTTGGTTGGCGGTGTTGCGGAAAGCAAGTACTATGTGACTATGTGACAATGTCACGCTGACGGTAAGATTAACTGTTGATTGGTGGTTAATTAGCTATTTTTAGACCTATTTAATTTTGCTTCTCCTAAAACGGTTAAAGAAACCGCCATTCCTGGGCAGTTTCGGCCGATGCAGTTTTATTAACCGCGAACACTTCCCACAGTGTAGGGTAAGTAGGATAAGTAGAACGTACGCCCGCGGGTGCTCGTGCAGGCAGAAGGAGGCAATCGCACTTGTGCGTGCACAGGCCAACGTGCGTCTTGCATGTACCTCTGTTATGCGTCATAGTGCACATGCTTGCTGTATATAAGAATACTTTTTTAAAAACAGGGGCCTCACCCGAACGCGCGTTAACGCACAGAGTCCTGGTGGGATGTCCTTCGCCCTTCGCCTCGAACTCAGCTTCGTTCAGGTTCTTCGTGATCCCAACTTCCAGCCTGTCCACTGGCACCGGTGCCGGTGACACAGGCTCTAATTTCATTTCATTCGGGCGCTGGCGCTAAATCCTGAGCGAGTGTGGCCATCTATACCGGAGCTTCGCACAACGACAGACAGAGAAAACTTGGCGTTCAACGTTCGACGTTGACGTAGAGACAGGAAGGAGAGGAGCTGTCGTGGTCGTGCTCTGTATCCCAGATTCAATCCTCAGGAATTCCAACCATGTTGTATGCAGTGATCAGTTTGGGGCTCAGCGTCAAGCTGTTGGGCGGGGACATCCAGGGAGTTCACCTCGAAAAGCTAGGAAAGAGGATATAGCTGCTAGCAGTGGGAAGACGATGACGCCCTTGTACCTAACTTGCGCCGCGTAATTGGAACGTTTTTTCCTTATCGGAACAACAGGTCAGGTTTTCCTAATAAACCTATCAGTCTTCTTGAACCCATCCTGTCGGCACCCGGTGCAGATCAGCATTCGAGCTCAAACCTCCAATATGTCGCTCCGGATTCATAGCGATGAACTTTTCTTGTACTACATGCAGCCAGACGAATCGGAAGACCCGCCCAGCCTCCAGACTGTCTCCAACAACCGCACCATCGCGGAGGAATACAAGGAGCTGCGAAGTGCGATCGATGAATTCGCGAAGAGCCCACAACGGTCTGAGGCGTACCTCGCGAAGAACAGGGACAGCAATGATCCCAGAACCAGGACGCTCTGCGCGCATGCGATTTATCACGAAAGAGAGATTTCGGGCGAAAGCAGGGCGTTCGGTGAGGCAGACCTCGCACGATACGTTTCGGCTGCGCAAGCGCTCGTCGGCAACGATGTGCAGATGCCTCGAGATAGGGGGCTGTATTTTGGACCTTACATGAGCCTGAACCACGCTGCTGGTTACTCCGCGTACTTGATGGAGTTTATGAGCGGCGCCGCGCATGCTGCATCTAAGCTAGGTGACAAGTTTACGGTGCGTTCGATCCCAGTGCTTGAAAATGCAGAAACATCGAGACGATGATATTACAGGCGATGACATGGCTTAACGAATGCATTGATCTCCAGCATAATATACGTGCGGCATGGAGAAGGCTTCATCCAGTATTCGGTCAGTGATGAATGGTTTACTGGATGTCGTCTGATCAGTGTTGTTCCGCTTCCAGAGTGGTCGAGTATAATGCTGCCCCATCCTTTCGGCTATTCTCCACTGCAGGATGTCTACCAGCAACTATCCTCCATCTCCCACGGTCTGGGAAACACGGCTGCGATAGCGTATTATATGTGCAGAAGAACGGCTTTGCTAAGGAGCTCAGGTCAGGATCTTTCTGATCCAACCTCCGTTTTGGCGAGGGCTCTAGAGGATGCCAAATCGGATATTCAGAAGATCAAGGGACGAAGACACCCTGATCCCAATACGATCACGACGGTCGAAGTGAAGGACGAGAGGCTTCATACAAATGGCTCCTGGAAGAAGGTGCATATCCGATCGCAGGGTGGTGTTACTCCAAGGTTGAGAAGCTCCGTCTTCGTGCATGAAGGTGTGTTTGACGATGATGCCAAGCTTCCAGACGGTCTTGACGAGCTCTTCGCCCAGGATTTCTCTATGTGTATGGCGGAGAAAAGAACAGCGTAGTTGGGCCCTACTACAAGGACTTTTGGCGGATTAATCTCCAGAAGCTTGACAGATGGGAGAGTCTTCCCTCGCCTCGTCGTGTTCCCCGAGACAAAGATAACCTCAGCAACCATGGCATGGCGGTCCATGACGGCGCTGCTTACCTCTTCATGGGCTCTGCGACGTTGCTCCGTTACGAGTTTCGAAGTTCACAATGGACGACAGTGAAGACTAGATTCAAATCAGACAGCGTGGTCAATCAGCCATGGCCATACTCCATGGTTGATGGCATGCCCGACTCTGTATGCTTTGCATTTTCCATGATCTGCGTCCTTGGAAAAATATATGTCTTCGGTGGATGCACTGTCCATTCGTTTGTTGGCATTGACCTCTTTCTCGAGCTTGACATCGAGAAAAGGGAGTGGAGAAGACTCAGCGGATCATTAAACCCTGTTCCTTCATACTCTAGTCCCAACCCTCGACAAACTCCTGCTTTGTGGGCCAATCGCGAACAGACCAAGACTTTCCTCATGTACGGGCACGTAGACCGCACTTTTGCCTATCAACGAGGTGCGCGCCACGGCTGTCCCGTTAACTATGCACACGACGACCTTTGGAGCTGGGATATTGTGGAGGAGAAATGGACAAGAGAGAAGATTAGAGGCAATCCACCCTGCCCACGCGGTGAAATGGCCGTTGTATACGTACGACGAATTTCCCCTTCTGCACTCTGATACTTCGTGCGCGCGCTGACTCTGACGCCTGTCCAGAATCGCCATCTCGACGCCGTCATCACATTTGGCGGGTACGGCCCCTTCTGCCCCACTGAAGAAAGTAGCTTTTCCTATTTTGCTGACACGTTCGTCTATACCACCCTCGACTCCAACCCCGAACCTGCGCCCAACGATCCGAACCCCGTCCTACGACCCAAGACCTGGAAGCAGGTTCTTACGCGCGGGTTTCCGACGTACCGCGCCCTCGCACATCTCATCGAAGACCCATCGACGGGAAAGACGTACCTGTTCTCTGGGTTCTTCGAGCGCGAGTTCCTTTCCACTGGTAAGGATCCGAGGCGCTCGGTGAGAAGCTTCGCAGATTTATGGGAACTCCGCATCGATCTACCGGGAGGCAATTTCGAGGGCGTTGACATCGAAGAAGAGAAAAGGACAGCCAAGCTGGGTCCTTGGAAGAGGTGTTTCGCCTGCGGATCAGTTGGTAGGTGGGGGAAGTGTGCTGGTGCGAATGTTCGTTCTTCCCAGCATCCAGGTTACTGACTGCTGTCTGCCTGTCACCATCAGGCGCGTGTGGTGGGCGTGCCTTCTTCTGCGACATGGATTGTATGAGAGACGGGTGGAAGGAACATAAAGAAACCCATAGGTGTCGCAAAGTGTAATTCTTTGCTTGGCCCCCTCCCCTATTGCTTCCTATGCAGGAAGATGGGCTCTTCGGTGCGCCACACAGAGGCTTCTCTGATCGAATTAACCACAAGAGGAAGCTTATTTTCTCGATTTGATCGTTGAGCCTTACCTTCTCTCGAAGAAGCAATCTCAGCTTGATATTTATGATTGACCTCTGAGTTGTTTGCGTTGGAGAGACCCAGGTTTTCAGTCTGAAGGATGAGGTACTGACGGTGATCGACAGCTAGTCCCAAGCAATTGCCGCACTTGGCCACATTTACTTACCTCAGACCGCCCTGATGTCGTGACTGGTCTCTTTCTTCCATCATCAATGCATCATCCCTTCAACCTCAAACAGCTCTCTCTTGGCGACAAATGTAACTGAAACGGCAGTTCCATTTTCTCGGATCATTCGGTGGCAAAAGCCCAAGAAGAACTGAATGGGAAGGAACCATGAGGTACCTGTGGAACCCCTCCAAATGAAGCACGACCCCCCCCTAAAGCCGTCCTGTCGCTCAATGTCTTATAGGGCACACATCATGGGAAGAGTCGCCCAGCTTTCCTTTGGCTCACCACAGTGAAGACCGACAGCCAGCTCGATCATCCTGCCCGCGATCCTCGCGTCCACGAAGCATGGCCGACGCTCAAACCTCCTCACCCACGTCGTCTCTCGCTAAGGAAAAGGTCGAGATTGGAGTGGAAGAGAAGATTGAATGTGTGGAGAATCAGGATGCACGGAGGGCAATGGAGAAGCGGCTGGTGCGCAAGGTGGATCTGAGGATGAGCATACTCGTCCTGATATACATCATGAACTACGTGAGTTCGTCCGTATATCCCTCCTCCATGAACGTTCTCCTGACCCTCAGCAGATCGATAGGAACAACGCTTCGTGAGTCAGCTTCTTGAAGATCTGGATCGATCTACATGGCTCACGTCCACGATAGAGCCGCAAGGCTGGCCACGTTCGAGGAAGATCTTGGGCTTGTCGGAAGCCAGTTCCCCGCCGTCATCGCTATCTTTCTTGTCGGTTTTATCCTGATGCAAGTTCCCTCGTGAGTGATATTCGAAAAGTTTGTGAGCCATCGACCATTGAAGCAATTTGCACTAGCAACATGCTCCTCAATCACATCAAGCGGCCATCCCTCTATCTCCCTAGCGCGGTATTTTTGTGGGGGCTGGTATCATGCCTTACTGGTGCGTCCTCGTTTGAGCACTGTCGGGCTTTTATGACAACTGTTTTCGATATCCTGTAGGGGTGACGACCAAGTAAGAGCACCACGCCCACCGTTTTGACCGTTTCTGAGTTAGATCGTGGACCAGTTTCGCGGGGGTCTTGGTTTGTCGATTCTTCTTAGGGTTCATCGAGGCCGCCTTCTTCCCTGGAGCTTTGCTTCTCATGTCGCGGTAGGAGGAGGGTACTACTTTGCGGGCCGTCACTGATTCGCCCCTTGTCCAGGTGGTATAAACGAGGTCCGTTCGCTGTCTGGACTCATCTGATCAGGAGTGTGGCTGAGCCCCTGCATCTTCACCACCGTCAGATGAACTTGGACTCCGGACGTCAATCTTGTACTGCGGTCTTCTTATAAGCGTAGCCTTCGGAAACCTCATAGCCTCAGGTATTCTGACAAGGATGCACGGAGTGTTGGGACATGCCTCCTGGAGGTGCGAGTGCTCTGTGCTCTCATCTTTTTTCTTTAATCTCAACTTCATGGTATTGCACCAGATGGCTATATTTCATCGAAGGCGCTATCACCTGCGTCGTGGCCCTCGCTGCCATGTTCATCCTCCCCGACTTTCCCGAAATATCCAAGAGCTGGTTGACGCCAGAAGAGCAGACGCTCGCCCTTGATCGTATCCGCGAAGACTACGGCATCGACTCGAGCATGGCGGACGTGAACCAATTCGAAGGGTTGAAGCTGGCGGTGCGGGACTGGAAGGTGTGGTGGCTCACGCTCGCGTACACGTTCATCGTTCTCTCGGTCTCGTATGTCCTTTACCTGCCAACGCTGGCGGCGACGCTGGGCTACAACCATACGATTTCGCTGTTGCTGTGCGCACCGCCGTCCATGCTCGTTGCGGTTACGGCTTTCTTCCATGGGAGGTGAGCGCCGTTCGTTCGGCTTGGCTTGGATCCACGAGGGCATTCGTTAATCAAACGACCCACCTTCCAGGCACTCGGACAAGACCCAAGAACGGTGCTGGCATGTTTCAATCCCCATGTTCGTGGCTATTGTAGGCCATGTAATCGTCATCTCGACTATGAACACGGCTGCTCGATATTTCGGTTTGTAGGTCCCCGTTTCTTGTGCTCGTAGTTCGGTTGGATGACCTGCCGTCTACAGTTTCTTGGTCGGACAGAGTCCCGCAGGCCTTGTATGCTTCGTCGCATGGATGAAGTTAGCCCTGTCTCTGATTTTATCAAGGCAAATGCTAATATACCTTAAGTTCTTCATTCCCAGAGTCGTCTGCGAAGCGAGCGGTAGCCCTAGGCATCGCAAACTCTATTTCCCAAGTCGGTGGGATAGCAGGATCGTAAGTGGCCATTCCTACCCTTTAGTTCTCCTTCAGTGTCTCACGCAACGCCCTAGATTTATCTATCCGGATTCCTGGGGTCCAGCATATCGACCGTCCTTCGCCATAAACATTGTGGCCTCGGCTGCTGTGGTGTTCTGCGCGTTCGTATATAGGTGGCATCTTTCAAAACTCAACAAGAAGGCTGCAGCGGAGGAGGTAGCGAGAGGGCAGACTGTGCCGGGCTTCAGATATACCCTGTAGTTAATACCGATTAAATTTATTTCACGATTAGGTAGCCGAAAAAACTCTCATGCGCTCCCCTTGTACGTGCGGAAACGAGAGACGTATTTTATAACTTATTGGAACAAACGAGAATCACATAAACGCTGTCGTGGACATTACTGGTCGCGGCCGTCAGTGGCTGCTGGGCCTGCCACTGGAAGAAAGTCAGTCATGATGAGACTTACAAGAGGCACAAGTGGGTGGAATGTACCTTGCACCCAGCGTATCTTTCCGTTCGGGTCTCTAGTCCTTATCCAGGGCGAGGAGTCGGAAGAACTATCCGCCCGATTGGTGACCGCTTCTACATTGTGCGCACAGACATCGTTATTGTCCCCAGCACCGTGGCTGATTAATATGGTCAGCGTACTAGTTTGGAGGAATCCTCAACTATTTTTCCTCACCCTTTCATGTCTCGTTCAGCACTTCCTGAATAATACTGCGGTGGTGGATTGGTCCTACGTTCTCCTCTTGTGGTTTCGTTGAACTATCAATAGGGCTTTAACACCACTGACTGACGCTTCCAGGCAACTATAAAGTACGCACCTCTTCACGAACAAGTTCCAGGTCATCCAAGAGATGGCGTGAAATACTCAGAGAGGGAACTCTCTTCTCGGAGTTCTTGGGAGGTGAAGACCTAGCCGTGACCCTTGTGATCTGAGGCACTATCCGCTCCCAAGACCCAGCGGGGATCTCGGTCATCTTTCCATTACATCCCGGTAATTCGTCCGTATAGAAGCAAATATCTGCGCTACGAGCTACGCCAAAGAGATCTCTGACAGCTATAACAGCTGCCTATGTCAAGGATTAGTGGTGTTCTAAGTAGAAAAAGTATCAGACTAGAAATCGTACAGCGCGCGATACAGGTCTCGTGTCGGCAAAGATTTGCCTTCCCTCATAAACGTAGACGAACGATGTCGTTTGACCCATGATGACTGGTCTCGAGGGAGAGAGGAAGGAACGTCAGAGAAGGTCAGATGGAGCGATGGTGGTGGTACGACCTTGAGGAGGCCACGAGGCCAGCTGCTGGAAGTAAATACGTCCACGGGCGCTTAAAAGGTCGTGGACTCGGCAACTCCCGAGTACGGCCAGGAGGATAAATAGCGCCTATTCCATGAATGCTGGATACCAACTCGATTTCGCCCAAAGCCATGAGATTTGGCCACTTCGGTTCTTAACTGGGGTTATTCGTATCTCATTCGGATTCCTACACACCTTTTCTCTGGCTGTGCAATAGGCGGCGTGAGATCGTTTGATTCATGAACGAAGGGCGGGTACGACATCCGTGGTGTCTCGTCTGCATTTCAGAAGCATATTTACCTCGGCCTGAATCCCTCATGATTTCTTCTTTTAGTGAACGACTTGGTTCTGCCAGAAGTCATAGCAAAGGTCAACGGCCTCACCGTTCTGCAAGCAGGTAAAAAGCCTTGTGTTTACTATAGGCTCGAATAGGCGTCTGGAGAGACTTCATACAGCTTTGAAATAGCAGGGCAACTACTGTTACAAATGGCTTTAATGAGTGAGGCTTTCTGCACTAAAGGTTGGTCCCGATGTTGATATGCACAGCCTTGACTTGGGTGTACCTAATCGTTTGCAGTTCAGGGATGCGCGTTGAAGAGAAATAGGTAAGGGAGACGTACGTGTCGAGGGCGTATTCGCCCAGTTCTCGGCCAATTCCGGATTGCTTGTATCCTCCGAATGGTACAGCAATATCAGTGAACTGCGCGCAGTTCACCTAACCAACGAATTACAATAAATACCTCAAAAAAGGAGGAGAAAACTCACCCAAGCACTCCCCGCCTCGAGCGCATGCGCCACCCGAATCGCGCGGTTCACATTCTGGCTGAATACATGGCATGCCAGACCATACTCCGTATTATTCGCGAGATCGATGACCTCCTCCTCCGTCTTGAACTTGATGACTGCCGCGACGGGCCCGAATATCTCTTCTTTCGTGATTTTCATGTCGGGGTGGCAGTCGGTGAAAATGGTCGGCTTCACGAAGAAGCCCTCGCTCCCATGCCGCTCGCCCCCTGCGTGCACTTTCGCGCCGTCGCTCTTGCCGGAGTCAATGTAGCTCATGATGCGCTGCGAGAGGGTGAGAAGGGCTATGGCAAAAAGGCAGGGAAGGACTGCATACGTCGAACTGAATTTGGGAGACTTGAGGCCCGTGTTGTGTCCCTGGAGTGAATGGGTCGCCAGTCTTTGCCGCGAGGTCGTGTGCGATTGCAGTGAATTTTTCTAGGAAGGCATCGTAGATTCCTTCTTGGAGGAAAATGCGAGAGCCGGCTGTGCATGCCTGGCCTATAGTAATAATAATAGTAATCAGCATCGCACAACTCATTTTCAACAAGACGCCAGTCACCCATGTTGAAGCTGCGAGGCAACAGTAAGTAAAGACTGGTTATTATCTGCAGCGAAGATTCACTCACAAGATGCCGTGAGACGCCCACTTGACAGCCTGATCAATGTCTGCGTCGTCGAAAACAACCAACGGGCTCTTCCCTCCCAGTTCGAGAGTGACAACCTTCAAGTTCGTCTCTGCAGACGCCTTCAGGATCTTCCTTCCGGTCAGCGTGCTGCCCGTGAACGCGACTTTATGGATTTGAGGGTGTTCTGATATCGCCTGACCGACGGTATGCCCTATAGCCGAATAAATCCCCTTAACATGAAAATGCGAGGTAAACTAGCCACGAACCGTATCCGTTCACGATGTTTACAACACCGGGAGGGAAACCAGCCTCGTTGATCAGATCGGCCAGTTTCAGCGCCGTCAACGGTGTTATCTCAGACGGCTTCAATACGACGGTGTTACCTGTCGCAAGCGCGGGGCCGATCTTCCACGAAACCATCCCCTAGTAGGTGTGCTGAGTCCTGCAAGTGCGCGATGAGAAGATCGACAAAAGACATACCATGGGGAAGTTCCACGGCACGATTTGCCCCTGTTACACCAGGCTTTGTCAGACTTTACGGGGAGAGGAAACTGCTTGTGGGTGGAGAACGCACCACGACGCCATATGGTTCGTGGCGCGTGTAAGCGAGTTTGTTCTCGGTGGTCTGTTCCGTGAGAGGTAAGCGTTCTGTAGCGGTGTCTTCAAAAACAAAAACGTACTTCGATTGTCTTTCCCTGTACCTTGTCCGCCCACCCGGCATAATACCTAAGGCAAGTGATAGCGCCTCCGATGTCAATCACTTTTGCTTTTGCGAACACTTTGCCTATAGTCGCGAAAGGAAACTACACGTCAAAAGAGGGAGGAAGACGCGAAGGACTGTAACTCACCGACATCGAGAGCCTCGAGCGCAGCGAACTCGTCGATGTTTTTCTCAATCAGATCGGCCAACTTGTTCAGAAGCTTTCCGCGTCCTGCACCGGGATAGTGCAAACCCCAGACGGTCTTGTAGGCCTAATGCACGTATCTTTAGTGCTAGAGAATGATGGATAGCGAGGAGCTACTCGCCTTCTCCGCTGCTTCCACAGCAAGATCGACGTCTGCTTTCGTTCCCGCAGCCACAGAGGTGACAACCTTTCCAGTAGCTGGCAGCGCACATGAGCGGTGGCGCGAACCAAACGGAACACGATTGCACACCAGGATTAACCACTCTATTGAATTAGAAAAGAAGTTGTTAGGTCCCTGCAATGATAGGTACAGAGCGCACAAGAATAGACGCGGGAGGGTTGATCGCGAAGTCTAGACGTATGAACGATGCTGCCCAATTATAGCTATGGGCTTTCCTTGCATAGCAAGTAGATTTTGTAAAGATGGCCACTCACTCGATGGTGCCCCCTTCGATAGGATCGACCCATTTTCCCCCGATGAACAGGCTGCAAATTTGAAATCCATAAGATAACGGCTAGAAGAATGAAGGTTTCGGCGCACCCTGTGTGGATTGTCGCCTCGCCCTTGTATGCCGGCGTGTCGAATTTGTGAGTATACGTGCCCGGCATCGTCGATTGTGTTCAGTGCGATAGAGAAGCGTCGTATGTGGTGATGGTCTGACAATGGCGTAGAACGGAGACCCCTCGTTTATATAGCGGCGCGAAGCGGTGGGTCTCCATTAAATAAGCCCAAGCAAAGTACATAATAGAACCGATTGACTCCTCACCTTCTCCGGGAGTATATGTGACATCAGACCTTGTTGGTAATACATCGTAAACATAATCCATTGATGCGAAGAACTGAATATATAAGCGGACTGCTCTGCTCGGGTGGAGGGACGCGCGTACCTTTGGACCCGAATCCCGGGTTTTCTTTCGATGCTGGCAGAAGCCCCTTTCACAAATTACTGAAGTCAGATGTGTCGAACAGAGGGCAGCTGATGAGCGCTGAGCATCGGATTGTCCATGAGACCGGGCTACATCTCATTGGGACGCCACGACGATGGTCAGGATGCTTCACAGAATAGGTCTTGTTAGGACGTCAGAT
The DNA here is from genome assembly GCA_027627235.1 of Agrocybe chaxingu. Taxonomy (NCBI): domain Eukaryota; kingdom Fungi; phylum Basidiomycota; class Agaricomycetes; order Agaricales; family Agrocybaceae; genus Agrocybe; species Agrocybe chaxingu. Next base: position 58,062 of record JANKHO010000013.1, on the reverse strand, counting down.
GACCAACTTTTTATTGCAATCAGCCTTCGCCGACATAAGTGCACGGTCAAACTTCTATGACTGGTACTGATAAGCACGAAGCGAGCTCAGACGGCTGCCTAATCGAACGGCATTTGCTTAATCGAACGGCATTTATAGTTTTGACTGTCTGGGTATAACGGCGAGCGGTGGGAAAGAGGGCGATTGCTTGTTCAGCCTCGCCTTGAGGTTGTCAGGAATGTCCTGTTCGATAGTTCGGTTAGATGGATCCGGAAGAAGAGAAGAAACGGACGTTTGTCAGAAAAGCTGATCCATTCCACACCGAAGTGACTGCCAAGTTCTCTGGGACACTAGAATATATCGTCATTAGCATGAAAAAAGGCGCAGAACCGATTCTCTTTAGCTGACCTGTAGTCTCTTGCATGGGTCGTCAGGTGCTTTGCGCCAGCAACCGCCACAGGGCTCCTTGACGCGATGACCCTCGCGAGCTCCAACGCCTCTTTGATTACCTCCTCTCGTCCGCCCTGAACCACCTTCGAGACGAGCCCTAGCCGCTCGGCTTCAGCAGCAGAGAAGGGACGCGCCGTATACGTCAGCTCACGCACGAGCGAGTGGTTTCCTGTTATCTTGGGGAGGAAGGCCATTGTCCCCAGGCCAGGTGCGAAACCGACGTCGACTTCCTGCCACCATAGGTTAACCGAAGGTTCAAAGACGCCTCTGCACGCTCACTTTGATAATGAAGCTGGTGTTCGATGCAGCGTAGCAGACATCGCATGCGCCAATGAGGCCCACTCCAAGGCCGATAACGTGCCCGTGGACGGCTAGAATGACGGGGAAGGGTGTCCTTTCGGGTGCGCCGAGCGCACGTTGGAAAGCGAGCAGCCTCTTTCGGGTTTGCAGTGCGCCACGGGCATTGTCTGAGACTTTATCTGTCGCGATGATTTCAGGCCCGGCCAAGTCGTTCACTAAAGAAAGAACTCATCAGAAAATTCTGGGACAATTTACGAGGCTTGAAGCTTGAAGACTCACAATCGATGCCCGCTGTGAATGTCTTCGAAAACGAAGACGACACTACCAGCGCACGCACGTCATAGCTATCCTCCACCAACTGATCGAATAATTTTCCATATGCTTGCCAGAGTTCGGTGTTAAAAGCGTTCACAGGTGCTCTAGACCGCTGATCAGTCAGGGCCTAGCGATTTTTAAAGACCTTCCACATACCGAGCGAGTTCGACATGCAAGACGTGTGGATACGGTTCAGATACTCGGATCCACTTCGATGAATACTGAGACATGCTATCGTATGTTGAGAGGTGGTAAAGGTCCCGCAATGCTGACAGTGGCAGTCATAACAGTCATGGTAAAAGAGAAAGCTGTCGGCGACCTAGAAAGCCGATGAGAATCATGGGAATTGTGACGGCCCGCTTCCGCTGTGGTCGTTTATGGAAAGCTCCTTTTGGCGACAGCATTTTTTTCAGCCTCTCTTGAAACTGCGCCCTATGGGTAGGAGATGCCGGACTTTGGAATGTGCTTCGTTCTAGGATGGAGGTTAGTACGTGGTGAAAAGGTCGAAAAGTAACCCTCTACGCTTACATTGCCTCCCAAAACGGGTACGCCGCCTCGAGCCTGCTGGTGTGCTCCAACGGACTGCCACTAGGATTTACGCGAACATTCCAGATGACTTTCTCGAGAGATTTTGTTGTGCCTGATGTGATTGGAACCATAGGATATATGGCCGAGAGGCTCCGCTGAGGAACAGGGGAGTGCCTTATGGTTGCCTCCAGTCAGTCAGGCGCGAAAAGATAAATGACTGGCTTCGCTCCACGTAGTTTCATGATCACGGTGATTACCGCTAGGTTATTGATGCCACATTCCCTGAGGGAGTAGCTCTCCAAACCATCCAGATTCCGACCTGCAAAGAGGAGCCGAAATGATCCTTGTTCGTGGTCGCCTTCTTCACAACCAGATGGAAAACCACAACGGTCGCCGATTTTCTGCATCAGAGATTGTCACCTTTCCTTCACGTATTGGCAATTCGTCGTGCGGAATGAGACGCTTTGGTTGTAAGAGATTTCAGGAAAGAGATCCCAGACGGCTGTCACGGCTGCCTATAAATGCGTCAGGAACGAGAGGTCACGAAGGTGGGAGGTCATTTATATTCAGCGCACCGCATGAGATGAAGGGCAGCACGTCAATTTCCTCCTTCCCTCGTAGATGAAGAGAAAAAATGGTCCTTGTGTGTCCTTTCCACCAAAATCGGGAGGGATAATGACCGACGGCTGAGCACCCATACTTAGGATTTACCACCTTGTAGCGCGTCAACAACGGTGGATGGTTGGAATGTGTGGTTGTAGGCACCTACAGAGTGGATGTCGATGAAAGCAGTGATAGTTCGGGTTGAAAGCGTCGTGAACGTCCGACGTCCATCCATGATACAGGTTCCCACGTCCGTCGAAATCACCTGGTGCTTATTAATGCGGCTGCGTTTGGGCGCTTAATAATTAAAAATATTCGGCGATCGCACAAAGCATGCTGTCAGGCCGTAAAGGGGGTGAGATACACAGTTATGTTACTCATATAGTGTGTAAACTTTTGTTTTGAGCGCCCTGGCTGGTTGAACAACAGGGCGGATTGTGTTTTCGCAGAGAACAAGTTCAACCTCGCACATAAGCGATTTATTTCTCACTGGGCGACTTCCGGTCGGCTTTTGTTTTCGGGAATAGATTAAATCAAGCATGAAAAAGGCAGGGCTTGGATTATTCACCGTGTACAGCAAACTGCTCAAAGCCGAGGCAGACTCGATTGCTGACAGACGGTGCGAAAGGTGTGTTGACACTCTTGTATGCTTTTCGACCGTCATCACTAGTCTTCACTTCCTCCAGGATCGTACACGAAATGAAAACCCTCGGCTGGGAGGAGAGATTCTTCCCGACACTGTGCGATGATGACGAAGACCACCAAGGGCATTTTCAAGCACGGAATAGCCGAAAGAATTCAGCGTTCGCAGTAAGGTCCATACATTCTGTTAATGAGAACGCTCTGCGAAACCCTTACTAGGCTGGAGTCAATTTACCTCCGCTCAAAAAGCTTTATCCAACAGTTCCAGCTATTGCAATCGTTTTCTCTTACTTATCGGGTCCTTTGCCCAGAGCTACCTCTTGAAACGCGGCGGGTCATGCCTGGTTGGAAAGAGGCCACCGACCAGCGTACCAAGGAGTTCATCAGCACCGACGACGACATTGCCACGTTCGTGACGTCGCTCTTCAGTAATTCTACAGAGTTCATGACACACATCCAGCGAAGCTTGGTCGATGCTGTATACGCCTCTGATCCTTCGGTGGACGACAATCTACTCTACACATCGATGAAGCGAGGCTATTCTTCACATGCGGCCTCTTTTGTCTCGGCGATGTTTGTTGTCTTCCCTTCCAAGACGGCATGGAACAGCACCATTTAGATAAAGGCTGGAATGTGAAAGAAGCAATTTTGAAACCTGGAACAAGAACTTCCCTACATCGCCTTGCTTGCTATAGAGATATGCGCAATATTTCGACTTTTCTAAGCATGAAGACAAGCTCCCCCCCATTTCCGATTGATCACAACAACCTAAAGTGCTCAATGATAGAGCTTTCTGCCCTGAATACCCTCCGAATACCCTGGCAAGTCCTGGGGCCGAGCTTTCACTGTGATCTTCTTCAGGCATGGTATGGCGTCGGCCCAAGCACCACATGATATTTGCGTTTGCTTTCCACCGCAGATATCTAGCTCAGAGGAGTAGAAAGAGATGGTGTAGTCTGCGGGGATGTTCGGAAACAGCATTTTGACTGCGATGGTGGCTGCCTGTCGAGTAAGCGCTGGATTGAGTTGTCTCCAACCCAGCTTGCTTGGGTGACACTCCTGGTGCGATGACGGCCGTTCGCCTAACACCTGTTTCCCTCGTAGCAGTACAGGAACATTTTCGAAGCTCCTGCACCCATGTTTCTTCTAAACACAAGTTAATGTCACGAAGTTGAAACATGGAAAGAAGGGCTCACCGTTGGATACGATATGATCGATAAAGAACGATAAGCGCCCGACGATGATGGTGGTGAATGACAAGCCGATGGCCTGCTCCAGGTCTCACACACATTCGAAGCTTTTAAATAGACCACGGACGGATTACATAATATCGGTGCTTAATCGACATGACGGCCTCTCAGCAACCATGAATGAAAAAAATAGTATATTCAGAGTCTTCTAGATAAGCTGCATACAAATCGTTCAAGCCACGAAATTATCGTACCCTGGCTCTCGCGATGCCCGACATCGGTCCTCCAGGCAGCAGAAAGGCACTGGAGGGGGCCTCTCCCGTCAAGAATTGTGGAGGAATGCACAAGTTTCTCATGAATGCCCGCGGCACCATGGGCCCACAGAGCGGGGGAGATTAGAAACCCCATCGTTGTACAAACATAATTGATTGGTATTTGACGGTATAATTTCGATCACCAGCCACTGGTGTGTTCGCAGCTTTATTATAAATAAACGAGGACCAATTATAGTTTCGATTTCGTTGGCACTGCGAGCGGCGGGAATGATGCCTTCTGCTTCCCCAGCGCTGCTTGCAGATTCGCAGCAATGTCCTGCAGAGGAATATAAGAAGAGATCGAAAGAAGGGCTGGCAGGCTTACGTTCGTCTGCAACGCTGCCGCATTCCACGCTGCTGTCGACGCCAAATTCTCTGCGACGCTGAGCGCGTTCATAGCTCAGCGAGAGGAGAAAGGGACAAGAGGAATGCTCTCTTACGTGTGGTCCCGCGAATGCGTGATTAGGTGCTTGGCACTGGCGACCGCAACAGGGCTCTTCGCTGCTACGACCTTGGCGAGCTCCAGTGCCTCCTTGATCACCTCCTCCCGCCCACCCGCAACGACCTTCGACACCAGGCCGAACTTCTCCGCCTCAGCAGCAGAGAACGGGCGCGAGGTGTACGTGAGCTCGCGAACGAGCGAATGGTTCCCGGTAATCTTGGGCAGGAAGGCAAGCGTACCGATGTCTGGGGCTAGGCCGACGTCGACTTCCTGTCAGCCTTTGTCATTCGCGAAAGGATAGTTAATTGAAGTGCAGGAAGACTTGCCTTGATGATAAAGCTCGTGTTGGACGCTGCGTATCGGATATCGCAAGGCCCGATGATATCGACGCCTAGGCCAATGACATGGCCATGGAGGGCCGCGATGACGGGGAAGGGCGTTCGTTCCGGTGCACCAATCGCACTTTGGAACGCGAGCAACTGCTTGCGGGTTTGCATGGCAGCACGAGCATTGTCGGGGCTGTTGGCAGACACGATGGCACCTTGCCCAGATAGATCACTCACTAAGGGTCATATGCCTATGTTCAGGAGGCTTCGCAGAAAAGGAACGCGGATACACACAGTCTATGCCCGCAGTAAAGATCTTCGGAAACGCAGACGAGACGACCAACGCGCGTACATCGTACCCGTCCTCCGTCAACGTGTCGAATAGCTTGCCGTAAGCCGTCCAGAACTCGACGGAGAACGCATTCACTGGTGCTCTGAAATCCTTGTAAGCCTCTTCTTTTCATCGCCGAGTGTCTGATAGTACGTACCGCGCCAACTCGACATGCAGCACATGAGGAAAGGGTTCAGAGACCTTGAGCCATTTCGACGAATACTGGGACATTAACGCCGAATGGAACCTGTGAGCTTCGGGGTTTAGAGGGTGGAAGAGCAAAAGAAACCACGGATCATGGCGGTTGTTGACAAAGGCCGGTTTCACCTAAGCCGGCGGAAATCACACGCAAACCGTTGTCCCTCGAAGCGCTACTCAACGATGAGGCGATAGCGACTGCAGAGCTAGAGGTGTTGGGTGCAATGGGGAGAAGGCGAAGCTCGGGTCGATCTTCGAGGGGCAGAAGCTCGTTGTTGTGTTCCCTATCATACCCTCCTCATCACTGTCATAGCCGCCGCCGCCGCTTCTTGACAAACCGTAGTTCTACTTTCATGAATATGTCGCCATCTGACGTTTAAGACTTTCGGATTTTCCGCTCTCTTCTGCCTGCAGGAGGTCCCTCGGACACGTCGTCATCCACTTCCACGACGATGCATCCACCCCTCATTCACTCCGTGTGGTTTGCATCTGCAGGTCTCCGACGCCCTTGGTCTTCAACGAGTCTATTCCCAGTTCTTCGGGATCTCAAAGGCGCAGGGCCACCCTCCACGACGTGCACGACGCCCGACGCATGCCGCTTAGGCGGGTCGATCGGCCCGGTTTGTTGGTGATGTAATGCGTCCGAGCAGGGCTTTCAGCCACCGTTGCCAGCGCGCTCGAGGAGCGCTTTCAATAAGTACTAGATTTTCCTAGGACCAGCGCTCCGGCTATCACCTAGATCTTCCAATCCCCCCCCAGTGACCCGTTTCGTGAATAGTAAACGAATAAATAAAGGTTGGATAAGTGGAAAAAATCTGGAAGCAGACTCATATACCCACCATTTTCTTAAAAAATCACTACGACTATGAGCCAGCGTTTCCCCACCAAATTTGTGTCCTTGTGCCACAGTGTTAGGACTGAGGGGGGTCTGACTCACGCTCCGTTTGACATTCATGTAGCCATAAAATTCTCCAATAATACCAATTATTCCAATACTGTTGATACCTGTCTATACCCAAAGCGACTCTCGTCCTCTGCGTCCTTCTAATAATGAATATAGTAAGCGACACCATGAACGGATCAGGCTTTGCACCGGGATGGGATGTCAACGCAAGCTACCCATGACCAAGTTACGATGATTCCTTCTTCTTCGAGGAGTTCATGATTTGTTCAATGCCTTCCACAGATTCACTGACCTCGGAGTTGACCCAGATACGTAGACGTTATGTAGGGGTTTCCCTTTTTTTTTTTTGAATCTCTAGTTTAATATGATACAAGTAGTCTAATTAGTAAGACGCACGGCCAGTTGGGCCACTCCTTAAAGGGGTGGTCAACCGCTTGTCCTCGGGTAGGTAATATATATACAGTGTCTCGAAGCGTCGAGCGTACCTAGGGGAATATAGCTATGGGATCAGCATAAAGTATTTTTCCGTTCACGGTCTCCTATTCTCCCTCACAACGTTCACATTATCCAGCCACATCAATTTCTTCGCACTCAGTATACCGCCACAAAGCCTCAGCATTCACCCTTCGACTTTGGGATAACAATCTCAGTGCAAGCCCAACGACCTCATAACTCGTTATCTCTCATGGCTGAGACCTCAGGCCTCAATACTTACCGCCCAACGCACAACGAACCGACCCCTTGTCGAATAAGTACTTACTCTGTAAGTCCCTTTTTTTCCTTGTACGACACAGCGGGCCTTTGTTTCGACGCGTCCACAGCCATTTCAAGTACTCAAACTGTCAAGCTTCAGGCCCTGGTCTTTCAGTGTTCGCCTCAAGCTGAGGCACACCCTCGGCGCCTATTACACCCCTAATTCGTTCTTGATATACTTCCACTGAGGTAGGGTCAAAGTAAAGGAGCACAGGGGCAACGGCAAGAATGACTAAACGCCTTGCATATCGGCCTGGGAGGGGATGGCACTCTGATTGTCCTCCTTGATCCATCCCGAGTCTCGACCGCCATCTCATATATAATTCACCTTCCGCAAGTTCATTATGCGTCCGTCTTCCTTATCACCTCCTCGCGGCTATGGACAGTCCTGACACGGCGGCGTTTCTCATTGAGACGCTAAGGACGGTGAATGTCACCAAAGTGCGAACCCCTTTCTATCGACTTCATCTCGTACTGACCCGGATTGTTTGCTGGGCGGACAGATGGTTGACAGTGCGTCCGTTGTCTCGCTCTATATCTTCCACTGAGGCCGAGTTTCGGAACAGCCGCTGCTTGCTCGATATTCCTATGGGACTACCTCATTACTATCGGCATGGAGGTCGAGTACGTTTGGACGGGAAGATGGAGCACGATGAAGGTCTTATACCTCATTCAACGATACCTGCCCTTCATCGACACATTATGGATGATTCTTCATAGTGAGTCCTTCGACGTATGGGCGTAATAAACAGCCATAACTTTCCAGAGCAATTCGGCGCGAATCTCAATTCAAGGACGTGTAAGATGCTCACCATCGGGAGCAATTCGTGCATGCTCGTCGGTTTGGCTACGTCCGAATGTAAGTCCAACCTCCATCCTCGTCTTTTTGCTCGCTGAATACCATTTTAAAGCGATTTTGACGTTACGAGCCTGGGCCGTCTGGAATCGGAACAGGACCCTGACATTCGTTCTTCCTGTGCTCTTCGCAGCATGTTGGATCCCGCCCATCGTCATTCTTTACCAATTCCTTAAATCTATCCAGTGTAAGTAATTTGCGGGCGTTCTCGAGTTCATGAGACTGATCGTTCTGGGTCAGTTGGGCCCCCGCCCCTCCCGCAATTCCTGGGTTGTCTGACAATTGAAGCGAATTCGACGATCATCGTCGCGTGGTTTCTGCTCCTGGCTTGGGATACAAGTGCGTGATTTTCCTTTCGAAGTATTGAGACAGTATCCTGACGTCGATGACAGTCATTATGGTACTAATGATCATCCCGGCTTTGAGAGCATGTTAGTTTTCTCCCTTTCGGAGAATATCCCTCGTTCATTAACTTCCTCGCTTACAGACCATTTCAGAGGCCACTCTGCACTGTACTCGACGGTTTATGCTGAGGGTAAGTTATAGGCCGATTTTGCTCGCGGCATTGATCTCACTGACCCCCCTTGCAATTCTACAGGAATCATGTACTATATTTATCTCTTTGGTAAGTTGGCGATCGTCTAGTCGACTTGGAGAAATATTTACTCGACGTACCCGTAGCGATGGCACTGATTAACATAATCCTTCTTCGTCTACAATCGGTGAGTATCCATGACTTCCCAGAGATATAACTTGTCAACGTCGCACCTAAATAGATCGATGTCCTTCTACGGTTCGTCGTTGTAACGTGCGTCTCACCAAGCCCAGCTTCTGAAATGCCTGTACTCACTAAGGATTTTCTCAGGATGTCGCGCATCCTTCACTCGATACTACCGAGTCGAGCTGTCTTACACATACGGGCCCGTGTCAATCGCGACGCAAACGAAGTTGATGTAATCACTGCGGATGAAGATCACCACCCAAGAATACCGTCTGGAATCAAGAGCCGTTTGAGAGGAATGTCGTATACCGCTGGATAACAAGCCAAATTAGAGTAGTCAGCAATAGAGCAATTGTGTATACCACGATTTCAGCGGAAATAATCCTCAGGTGAGTGGAGAGAAATCATAACGCCTCTTAGGAGATTGGACATCGCGCCAGAGAAGGGACTATACGGATAGCAATGAATTAAGGGGATATAGGATGGTAAACGAGCGACGGTAGTAGTAGTCTCCTAAGCGATGTCCCACTGCTCTCTACCCACTTAGTGCGACGGAGGTGTTGCATAGATTAAAGGTTGATGTTGATCGGGGAGCAGCCAAGGGCGACGAGGCCGTCTGTGAAGAGGATAAGTCACGTCGTCTATCAACGGGCAAAAATGAACTTACTGAATTTGTTGTTGCTGCAGCAGACGGGCTGGCTCGTGCTATACAATATATCAGCTCCCAGTCTTTGGAAGAAAAGATAAATAACTCACCAGGACGCGCCGCTACCAAGGCCAATGGCGGTGATCGGGGAGCATTGAGCGCCCACGAGGCCGGTGATAGGGCCAACGACGACACCAACAAGGGCAGCGAGGATGTTGGCCTCCTTAGACTCCTTCTCGTACACGGAGTTGCCTATGTTAATGAAAGGTCAGTCATACAGAGACCAGCGTGCATCTGAAAGTTACACACAGCATTGGACAGGGCCAGTGTTGCAGGAGTTCTCGATGCCACCAGCGGGGGCAGCAGCGACGAAGACGGCCATGGCGGCGGCGGTGAAGAGAGCGAGCTTGGAGAACATTTTTAAGGAATGTAAGGAGTGTGGGTGAGGTTTGAGTGGTTGCTTTGGAGCGAGCTGGAAAAGACGAAGCAGAAATTCGACTGAAGAACAAAGAGTGGAAACCGTAGGTTCTTATAGGTTTTTCCAGTGCAGGGATGTGAGTACTTACTCAGCATTTTGGGCCCGCATCGCTCTGCAATAAAATATGCGACGAGCTAGAAGCTGAGAAGAGTGGGAGCTAATCTCGGAACGAGCCGACAATTAATTATAGGCGCTCATTCCCCTTATGGGAAATGCGCAATCGGTGGCGGACGCAATTGGTGATCCCGCACAAGCCCCGTAGTACATCCGAGAACGTTTAGTGGGAGACAAGGAGCGTCAGTAGATGCAGTAAAAATGCAGCTCGACGACTCAGAATTGAACATACATAGGACTTTACACTCATTGAGCGCTTCCCATTTGGTTTAGACCAACTTTGAGCGGGGATCACTCGAGCCCTGTGCATATTTCATTATGTATGAGAATTCAGGAAAAATGTGAGCAATTAAAATCGTAATTCGCGCGACCAAATGTCATTTATTCTCCCATCGTTCCGCCAGGTTCGTTCCAGACATCCGCTCTTCCGGATTGGGTCTCCCTCTGCTCCCGCTGCGCAACATAGATGTACTCTCAGTCCACGTCGGGCTAGCCGCCCACAAGACCCTTCTAGTACAACGGGGGGAAGTTGAAGCGTCGGCGCGCAGCTCTTGAAATGAAGGCACGGAAGATGCCATTTCTCGGAAACAAGAAGCGTGCATGGCGTGTCGGGCAGTACGGAAGCCTCATCTGAGCTTCGAAAAAATTCTCTTAGGGCCGCTCTAGAGACGCCTGCACGGGCGGTCAGAAGTTGCGGACGTCTTCTCTGTAAGGGAGGTGAAGAATCGGCTGGGGCCAGCAGAGTCTGCGGCCTTTTGTGCGGACTCAAGGTCAAGGGTCCTAGGGAGCAGCACGTAATGTTATGTCGAACAGATGTTGAATGTTTGAACATTACCCGGACACCGGGACGGGCGGAGACACAGTATGTCCATTAGTATAAACGTTAGCTCTAAATTCTGACATCCTTCGATGAAAACTAAAATCTTGGCGTACGACGAAACAAGTCGTCTCGTGTCAAGGGTTTGCGGCATCATCTGCGACCCATTTGATCCCGAGGGTATTTTTCTCGAAGAGTGGCCCAGGGTTTGAAGTCGCCGACGAGCGAAAGTGCCTTTCCATGTCTGCAGGGCAGAACAAGTGGTCTCGTCAGCAGCGTGCAAACCACTGATAAGTGCCACCAAACCAGGGACTTACTTCACCCTCATATGGTACTCTCTCGTCTCGTTTCGGAGTCCAGCAAGACGGGCTGGATTATTTCTCGCGATGCGGTAGCACCAGGAGCAACCGAACCTTTCTTGAAAAGGCATCAGCATTCCGTCGATATCGTGCCGGCCGATGGGATTGTTGTCTTCGTCTGGTGCGGCAATTCCTACTAGCCCACCCAGGAGATCAGCCCGATGCGAGTCCCTGAGTATGCGTTGAGCAAGATCACGCCTGGAAGTCAGTTGGAGGGATGGTTAGAGGCGAGATGGGGTCAGGAAGATAGAACAGTACGCACTGACTTTCCAGGATATCTCCCGTGGCATTTCTATACCACATCTGTTCAGTATGAACATGTTCTACCTAGGGGCCAATTCACAAGGGAGATTAGCGCTCGTTGTAAGAGCATGACAACGATTCAACTATACCAGCTTGTCAAAGGAGGTCGGCTTTCCATAGACGTGGTGCCCGCACCGGCAGACCAACAACCCCAGAGCATCGACCTCGTCTCGCGCCGCATTTCTTGGAAGACCAAGCGCCGCAAGGATATCTCCTGCGCTCCTATGGAAGCCTGGGTCGATCAAGACTTCCGCCATTTCGCTGCCGCTAGTCAGCGGAGTCTTTGGGTGATGGCCTTCAAAATGCTCAACGATATCGTGAGGGTTGATGCTCTAGGGTTGATGCTCTATTGCGGGCAAATGTACAGAAGCCTCGCTTCGCTGGGTCGTACACCATCGTATGAACCGTTCAATAATGATAACAGACCGATGTCCTAAAAGTCCTTGACGAGCTTCTGTTGTAGGCGTTCGCGAAACTCTGACGAATCCGACAAGAGAGTGGTGGCCATGGCCTCGGTGTCACCGTCGGTCCAGTCCGAGGCACGATTTTCCGATAAGAATACCTCTAAGCGGCTGTCAAAGACGACATCGCTGCAGCCTGGCATTTCACGGCGCTGTTGGAGTGGCAGGGCACTCCGACGTTCCTTGTACACGGATACTACAGCCTCGAGCAGTGCGCGTGTCTGGTGCCGTTGTTTGGAGCGTAGGTATATCGCTTCCGCCTTGGGCCGTATCATGTCCCAGCCTGTCAGGTATGGTTATGACAAAACTCAAATGTGAGGGCATCGGATTGACCTACCGCGAGCATTGAACTGCATCGGTTGGTGAAGATAGCCATTCCACGCTTCGAAGTCTTCGCTATCGCCCATGTCCCCAGTGGGGAACCATTTCGGATCCCATCCGGGGGCCTTAATCCGTTCCATGATCCTGGCAGGCGCATGAGCAATTGCTTAGGGAAATTGCTTTAATCGACTGACGTTCCATATCTGGCTTCAGCCAGAGCCTTGGCGGCGATTTCAAGCGCGTGTTCTTCATTCGTTTTCCAGACTTCAATTGCTAGCCCAGCCTGATGTAACATCAAGAGGGTTGCCCGAATCACAATGTCTGGACGTACCTCTACGATACGGCTGGCAAGACAAATCTGCTCCCTCGCCATCTCGACAACTTGATCTTGATCTGACGAAGTAGAATGTTGGTCTATCCAAGAGATGATATAATTGACTTCCGGTCGGAAATAGGTGCATGCCTCTTGATTCAAATCGGAAATCAGGTGGTATTCTTTTTCCTGTCCTTAATGACGCTCTGCTATATAGAGGAACAGAACGTACTCTGGCCTGCTCTATATTTGCAGCCAGACGCTGGGAATAGCTTGAGCAAGTCTGGGTCAAAAGCCCACTCATTAACGACATCGAATCCTGACGTCGTGCTAAATAGAAAGAGTGTAAAGTTTGTAAATATTGTATCGAAAAATTACTCACTTAGTCTTCATACAACCAGCACACCTCCTGAGCCGCAGCCTGAAATCCGTCTTAATAATGCCACGCGTGCTGGCACAGGCCTGGAGTTTTGAGGCAACGCTATAAGACCACGAATCACGTTCACCATCAATTAAGAGGACATACCATGCAAAATTTGTCAAATAGAAGGCTAGCATATTCGGGCTCATCCAGATCTGCTGGGCACGCAGGAAGTCCATCAACCTGACCGAGGACAGTACGCCAAACCGACAAAGAGGATTTGGAGAGAAAAAGGGACCGAAACTCCTTAGAGACGCGTGTCAAAGTGAGCACATCGCGCGGATGTAGGTATGAAATAGCCTTAGGGAAGTCAAAACACGTTCTTTACGTCGAGAGAAAAGTTCGACGCACCTCGAAGATGATATCGAGTGGTAGATCCAAAAACAGTTTCAGGGCCCCAATGCTCCGTTTCCCAAGAGCTTTGTGAGGCGGCAATCGCACACGAACTGGCTTCTCGTTCCTTGGAGGTATGACTAACCTTAGTCTGTCTGCCACGGCGTCAGCGAGTACAGCTACATTAGCCGTTGCTGCGTCGCACAGTCCAGCCAAACACTCACGAGGGGTTGAGAGTCCACTCTTCCATACATCTGTGGTTCGTTCCGCCGCTCCAGAACTTGATTCTGTTGTAGGTGCTCTCAAGGCAGCTTCCATTGCATGTAGATCGAGACGAACTTGAGATTCGGTGTTGGTGGTAAGAGCCAAGACACAACCCCCAATGTTTAGGCGTGTTTGCAACGACGCGTCGCGACGCGTCAATTACACGAAGTCCTAGCACGAGCATTCTGACAATGAATCCAGTTTCCCTGCCTTACAGGAGATATCAAAAATCCTAACGCGTTGTAGTACAGAGGCTCCAATGGCGTGGAAGGCGATGCAGAGCATTGGCAAGAAGCACTATTGAATTAAAGGTTTAGGAGTAGAAATATATTAATAAAGTCCCACGAGGCAAACAAATCAATGAACAGCAGGCTTAACCAACTCATTTATTTGAGATCGCGTGCATGGACAAAATCTCCCTGAGTCCTTTCCATACCATGCCTAGCATCAACCGACGTCCTGTGAGCAACAAACTCGTGTAGGGAACCGGCAGGGCCACTCACCTGACGTGCATATGGTAGTCAACTGTCTCATGTTCGAGTTTGGACAGGTCGACCCGCCTGGTTAGTGAGAAACACCACTGACACCCATGATACTGGGGATGTGAGACGTCATCGTCGTCGTCCGTCGAAGACTCGGCGCTTTCTTCTTCAGCGGAGGCGTGGCCCACGAGCTCTCGCAAGCATCGTAGGTTGTGGGAATCTTCGAGGATATCGTCGGCACGATGACGCCTGAAACGTACATCGAGACGAGAGTGAATCTGAAGGGGTTGATGTATGACGCAGGACGACTGACCGATATAGGTTGACCTGCCCTAATTTTTCCTTGTACCACTGTTGCTCTAAGTAGACATGGAATACCTTGACGGTCGACGATGAGAACAACCTCAGCTCAAAAAATTCAGTCGAAGACTTACGAGCTTCTCGAACGCCATGGGTCGACAGAATAGATGATGCCCGCACCTACATGCGAACTTGCCCATGTGCTCAACCTCCTCGTAAGAGATATCCTCCTCGAGACCGAGGGCACGGAGGACATCAGTCGCAGCAAGGAACACGCCAGCTTCGATCTTGGGCCTTATGATGAAGTCTGAACCGTCGCCCCATCCCTCTTCAGGGTGCGCCTGGACGAAGTGGTCGATGACATCGCGAAACGGAATGAGTGTCCTCATGCTCGAGCATTTATGCTTTTGGCACTGGAAGAGCACCCTGGACTCTTTCAGAACCGACGGAGGCGGAGGCGTCACATAGAACTGGGCGACTTTGCCAGCAACTTGGGCTTGGACACGAGAGAAAAAATCAGTAGTGTCAGCCAAGAGCGCGTCCACAAATGTGCATATATCATCCGCCGTCCAGTCGGTCGCGTGCGTCTGTTCAATGAACACATCTAGGCGAGGGTCGTCCAATGTATCCTGCCATCCTGGAGTCTGGCGGCGGCGTTCAATGGGGAGTCTCGAGCGACGGGCCAGGAACTCGTCTTGGATAACGTCGAGAAGAATATTGATCCGAATTAGTTCCTTCGATCGCAGGTAGATGGCCTCCATTTTCGGTCGTATGGCCTTCCATCCTGGAGCAGGAGACGCTATGCGTCAGAATCAAATAACAGAGTGGGGCGTACTTACCACGGACGGTGAACTCTTTCGCTTGAAAGAGATACTTCATCCACTGATCGAGGTCCTCCTGCGTTCCTGGACTGTACTCAGTAGGGAAATAGTGCTCTTCCCAACCCAAAGATGCGATCTCTTGCATGATTCTATTCGAAACTCACTCCTCAAAATGCATTCCATGAGTCCATGAAAAATCCTTACCTTTCATATCTGGTTGTGGTCAGGGCCTCTTTCTCGGTCTCAGCCGCGTCGTTCTGATCGGCTTGCCACTGTTCAAGCAAGATCCCTTCCTGTATCTCTATGTAAAGGAAAATGAGAAGTAGAGGACGCAAATCTTACCTGTATCATCCTCGAGGCAACCGAAATTTGATCCCCTACAACGAGAGAAAATATTTCCTCAAAGTTTGGATTGTCGCCCATTGCTTGAATCACCTCTATAACATGTCCGATAATATCTTCGACCTCTGGTTGGAAGTACAATGCTCCAAGGTCGTTGAGTGTCGAAACTTTCTGGTCTCTGTCTTGAAACAATATCAGCGGTTGCGAGATGGAGCAACATAACTAGATTTACTATTAGGATCGTGATTCTCGTAATCTATCCCCGAAGACGGTAACAATTCGAGGAAAAGTGTGGAGTCGGAATAGGCGTAGCCGTTAGAACGAATATCGTAGCCATCCATGAGACTTTCTCGTGGATGTTACCGAGCGTGTGGAGGAAGAATTAGCTGCACCTACTTTCGTTTTGCGCACTTCGTACAAAATCTCAATCGCAGCCGATAATAAGTTGTTAGTACACCTCGCGTGCTGCCACATGCCTACATTGAACATCTCAGCGAAAATATACGCGGGAGAGAAGCAAGACACCTGCCATGCAGAATTTATCGTAGACGAGACTAGCATACTGTGGTTCATGGAGGTCCTCGGGGCATGAAGGAAGACCAGGCACTTGCGCCAGCACCCGACGCCAGATTGCTAGCGAACTCGATCTCGACAGAAACAACGACCGAAATTCTCTCGAAACACGCGTCAAGGTGAGTACATCCGCTGGACCGAGGTACGAAATGGCCTTATTAGGGTACTACTTCAGCATGATGCACTGCAAGTTTAGTCAGTAGACGCACCTCAAAAATGACGTCAAGTGGGAGGTCCAAAAAGAGCTTCAATGCCCCAATTCGACGCTTCGCCAGGGATCCTTGGGCTGGGACCAGCAGATGGATGGGTTTTTCGCATTCTGGGGGTATAATGAGGCGCAACCTATCTGAATGGCATCAAAAAGTGTTGGGAAAAAGGTTCGAATGAGGATTCAGAAGCTCCTCGAAGGCCTGGGACCTGGGACCTACCAGTGACAAAAAGCCTCTCCAGAGGTGGTCTGCTGTTCTCCATTAACGCAGCGATGCAGCGATGCACTCGATTGACTTCGGAAGACGGGAGAGTTTGGTTGAGAACAAGATTTTGGGAACAGGTGACACCGCCAAACTCAAAAGTCCTTATTTGTCCTTGTTGTGAAACGCGACGCGTCTGTGGCGCCCATTGACACCTAGACAAGCAGAGCCAAAGATTTTTCGATGACCGCCAGCGCTCACTTTATTGCATTCAGCAAGATATAAATTTATGTGTGAAATATTCTATTGAATAACAGTACTCGAATAGAACCATCAAGAGACGTGCAGGAAGAGATAGCCACTAGTAATCAAACTCGAGGACAAAATGCCAGTGGTACATAATTGAAGGAAGTCGAAGACTTGGAAACTTCATGCGTGCCTTCCTAGGTAGCCGAACTCTGTTACCAGGTCAGCAGCAAGCGCCATGTCGCCCTCCGATCTCGCTTTCCCGTGTCTGTTGGAGAAGCACGTGTCTGGCAGCTGTTGTCAATGGACGAGCTACTTCACTCAGTGGAAAGTAATGGTGCATTAGATTCCTGAATGGTCTTGTCGCCGTTGGTCTTCTGAATTAAGCTAATCCGCGGCGCAGCTTTAAGAGGATTCAGACCAATAGTGGTGATAGACATTTTGGCGTCGGTTGACGATGCAGGAGGTGGTACGGAATTCCGTTCGACGTCGTAGGCACTACTAATGGCTGAGGCAACATCCGGATTGCACGTTCCACAGGCCAGCTCATCGGTGCCTCCAGCTGCTGCACCAAGCACTCCAGTCCCGCGTCGAGCTCCCTGTACCTCTACAGAGGCATTGCTTTCGAAATTGATTCTGGCAACTCGGGAGCTGGGTGGCTTCTTAGAGGGAGGTATGGACTTCGTAATGGCGGTACTAGTCCCAGATGTTGCCTTCCTTGGACGCGTGTTGTATCTTCGATCTTGAGTCAGTGGTGCATTTGACGTAACTGTGGCATCCTTGGGCAAGGTACTGTAAGGGCGAAAGTATATTCGACGTCGCGAATGAGGGTGGTAGCTGGTGGTAGGGAACCTGGTCGCGTCAGAGCCGGCGACTAGATACGGTCATGTGAGCGCGGCGCGTCGCCGCCCAACGATTCCGAATCCGTCGAGAGCCACGGAGTAGAGACAACGTAACCTTAGGAGCAACAGTTGTCCGTAATTCTCACTGATGAAGTATTTACGCATGCATGTAAACAAGAGACGGCCTTGTCCACTGCGTCCTCAACGTCAACGCTGACGCCTGGTCGATGCCATGCTTGTTTTAGGCGGACAGTGGGGTGCACGATTCGCGAGAAATCTATTTCGCCGAGAGGAATTTTTTTACGGCCAGTTGTTGTTCTACTTGGGGAAATTCCATGGTCGACTGATGACTGCTGGATAAACTGTGGGGTTCCTCACCATTTTTGGAAGCTTGCTTTCCCGATTTGGCGTGTATCAGGCCGTATCTTTTTGTCCATAACGAAGACACCGTCCATCCTCAATTATGTACAACCTACCTAGATAGAGGACAGAGATGAACTCCTCCTTTTTTGCCATTACGACGGAAGGCTCAGTCGGTTGAGACCCTTCGAAACATCCTATTTTCTTAATGGGATAAAGACCTTGCTTTCACCATTACTCTTACTTTTTTTGTATAATCGCATGTATTCATCGCATTTTACGTTTGGTTAGGACGTCCTCATGGTTTTGAGGGTGCCCACGATTACCCTAGCACCCGAATAAGTTCCTCGAAAGACATTCTGATCGTGTGACCCACCTTCAAATTCAATTTGAATTGCACCCACGCAAGCTCGAGGTCTCCTCAAAGCAAGCTAAGAATTTCGAGCAGGATTGGGTTGATCGCCGTTTGGGCGGTCTACCTAACTAAATTAGGTAGCCCATTTGTGGATGCCCATTGACCACTGTCTTGCTCGAGAATTTGAAAGGCATTCACGGACGCCGTGGTACTTCTCACAGGAAGTACTGTATCTGGCTTGAGTAAATACTTCCTCGTCAGTGGCTCGATCCCTCTGTGAACGTCGAGCGAAGATCCAAACGCGTGGGCGCTTGCCCGGCAAAATCCGAGTCGCTTAGAGCGCTCACCGTTTGACTCTTAGTTTAAACCAACATCCCGTCAACTCGACAGTTAATTCGGTTATTCGGGTTTCGAAGCCCCGAGCGCAAGCTTCTAGCGTATTTTTGCGCTGACAGTTCACGGCAGCGCGCGTCGGCGCTTGAGAAAACTAGGAAGAGTCAGCTCCTGACGACCCTCGGAAAACGTATAAAAGACCTAGGTGTCTCAGAGCAACCTCCCCAGTCAATTACCAGACTTCGACCGCCTTCAGCTACCCAGCTTCAACGCAGCCTTTTATCTTCGACAATGTTCTCCAAGGTCGCTCTCCTCACTGCTGCCACTATGGCTGTCTTCGTCGCTGCTTCGCCTGCTCCTGGCGGTTCGGAGGGTGGCATCCACAACTCTTGCAACACTGGCCCTGTCCAATGCTGTTTGTATCTGTGTCTTTCTATCTTTTAATTTTTATTTAATATTTCTTATTAACAGGCAACTCGCTCTACGAGAACGAGAGTGAGCAAGCTAATCTTCTCGTCTCTCTGGTGGGCGCAGTCGTAGGACTCATCGGAACGCAAGTCGGTGCAAACTGCAGCCCTCTTTCTGTTATTGGAGTTGGTAGCGGTGCCTCATGGTGAGCGACATTCCTCTGTGGAATATCTGTAGACTCTTGATACCATTCGATGTCTTCAGCAATAACCAACCTGTCTGCTGCAGCAACAACAGTTTCAGTCAGTGCTATTTTCTATTTTTACCAACCGTGGGTGACAATAAGATCTAGACGGTCTTGTTGCCATCGGTTGCTCGCCCATCAACGTGAACCTTTGAGTTCGGGATTTACAGGCCGGTATGCAGGAACGCTCAACGTAATTAATATGTATGCGTTGTTGGTAGATGCTTCTAGGACACTGCATCTTTAATTGTCCTACTATACTGCATCGTGAAATGACTTGATCGTGATGTCGCCTACTAATGTCGCCCACGAATCCGGGGTTTGTATTCCTTCCTCGATTTCATGACCGAGGCGGATTTGGAAGAACGTTGCATACTTATTCAGCAAGGTTTAGTAATTATAACATGTAAGAGGGGTGGTAAGAAGAAATGATAACAATTAAGGTCGACAAATTATAAGGAAAGTGTTCATCACGAAAATCATCACGAAAATCTACAAATATTGAATGGATATAGCGACGTTATAAATAAGAACCGAGGTTAGATTTCAAAGACATGAATGTCGTCAAGGAAAGACCAGGCAGGAGCCTTGCCTCCATGGAAGGCAAGGACATCATTACCAACTGCCGTAACCTGGAATTGGTAGTACTGCCAGTTAGAGAATCCCGGACGGATAGTGGTCACGATGTTGCCATTCCAAAGAATGTCGACGAACGCGTCTGCCTCAAGAACCGGGCCGGAGAACGCACTGGCGTGGAAGAACGTGATAAGGTACGTCTTTCCGGCGACGGTGTTGAGAGGATGGGCAGGGGTAAGAGTTCCAGGCAGGCTGTCGGCGCCAGTCGCGGATCCGAGCAACGCAACACCGTTTCCAGCGTGTGCGTAGGGAGGGTAGAAAAGATCGTGGCGTCGAGGGTGCCCCCCGGTGGGGCTTGTGCCGATCCAGTTGGAGTACGAGGAGGAGAAGCAGAAGTCGTTGCATGCGTCGTAACCCTCAAAGTTTCCGTCGATGACGTAGTTCTTGCGCTTATAGCCACGGGAGAAGGTGACCTTGAGGTTGCCTTGGCCAGTGTTGACGGCGGTAGACTCGTCAGCCACAATGTAATACTGGCGAAGAAGTTCATAAATCGGCGGTAAAAGAGCCAACTAAAAGCACGTACCATACTGCACGTGTACGTGGTCGGGTCACCGTTGACAACAGCACGCCAGATATTGAAGTATTGGCAGGCTCCACCATTGCCATCGGGGCCGCGGTTATTGCACTCACGCGCGCAGGCGTCGACGTCGTATCTGTCGAGGAAGGCGAAGCCCATATACTAGAAGTAACGATCAGAATATCTAAATCGCAAAAATTCCAGTAAACGTACACCTGGGGCATTGTTGGCGCCATTCGTAGGACCAAAGACAAGTTCATAACCTTCAGGAACCTCGGGATCAACGAGAGTCTTTGAAGCATATCCGCTGCTCTGCTGGATATACGTCAGACCAGCCGGAGGTGGTGCAAGTTGCTGTCCTCCGAAATTGGTCTTCTCCGCGGCTGTATGAACGTCGGCGTAAACAGCACACTTCAAGTTAGAAGTCTCGTGATGGTCCAATCCAGGGTTATTGAACTCGTAATATATGTTGGCAAACACTGCAGACGGGGTCAGTAGGGTGGCCTTGTAACCAAGGGAGGTATATACTACATACCGCATTGCTGTACAGTGTCGCAAAAATTCAGACACGCGGCGACGTTGTAGGTTGCATTGGGTACAAGAGTGAAGGTTAGGTATGCAGTGCCTTGAATGGACGCGTCGCGATCTTCAGGAGCGAATCCCGTTCCGGAGAAAACGAGGTCGTAATCATCGACGCTTCTTCGGGATGACCGTGGAAGGATGGACCGTCGCATGTTCGTGGAGTTGGCGTCATGCATACCCGCTGCGGTGAGCTGGCCATCCACTGCAGTAACTGAAGTGTCCGGAATAGGCTGGTCGGGTTCGCCGGTGGCGCCAGCCTTCTGGTCAACGACAGCAGCAGTGTCGACGATGGTCTGGATGTCGGTCAGGGTTCCATCCAACACCAGGGCATTAGCAGGATCGTTCCAAACACCCTTGGACGCGGGTGGAACGACCGTGGTAACGGCAGCTGGGAATAAGGTTTTCAGACGGATTGAGATATTCACATAGGTCATGGCGCACCTGAGGCGGATACAGCGAGCAAAATGCTCATGAAGAGACGACTGAAGCTTTTCATGTTGGGAAAAGACAGCAAAGTCCGGGAGGAAGAACCTTGAGCTGGATTCCCCTCGTCCGTTAAGGAAGGCTTTATATGCACGTAAGAAGCGAGCGGCCGAGAGCGTGCCATGCTCGCCCTGGGATTGACATGATTATTACCCAACAGCACTTTGCTTCTACAGGGCCTGAAAATGGCAGGTGTGAAGGAACGGAAATATGATCGGTCATAGAGGGCAGCTCATTCAATGGATTTGAAGCCATCATGGTTCCTCGACGAGAATAACCAAACGTCAAGGAAGGGGAGAATCGATCTCCATTCTTGCCCTTTGTCCGAGTGGCAGTGGGTGCTTACGAGATGGCTCATCGCGGATCTGGGCGTAGGTACTCCTCAGCTGGCTCTACAACCCAGGCAAGAAAAGAGGATGCTCCTGCGATCATGCTTCTGCGTCACAGACTGGCACCGCCATCGAGAGCCTGTAGACCAGTCAAATCCGAGAACCATGATCAACGAGATACTTGACTATTTAAACCTCCGAAAACTGATCCTTTGTTCCAATCGCCACGACCAGAAAGAAGTATCAAGTTGACGATTGACACGGACGCGGGCCAGTCAGAAGGCTGACATGGGCAGCGTTTTGAGGTCGTAAAATCATAGGAGCTTGGTCGTAGGATGACAGAGACAGCGAGGTACCACTGTTCCGTGTATCATCGAGAACGCGTCTAATGGGCCGGACTGGACAGATACGATGAAGCGTACTCAGCTCGACACTCGCCACGGCCTATTTGCAGAAGGGGCCTGAGAATTACGTACGTGAAAGAACAATCATTAAGTATGGATCATTTCCGTTGACCGACATGTACCCACGATTTAACGTCATCTTATTTGTTTTCCGAACCTTTGTTTCGCTTTCGTTGGATGCTCTTCATCGTTTGCGCGATTCGGTCAATTAGATCGCGTGTTAGCCAAGCCTCCCGGGAAGAATGCCCAACCTTAGAAGAAAGCTTCCATCTAGTTCGATGCGGAGGATAGACCGACCGGATGTGCCTAGGTGTCGAACTCGGGCACGGCACGTCGAGCGTCGACCACACGGCCAATGACAGCAACTATGATGTCTATTTGACGCCCTCGGAAGATCGCGCTTCTCCCGGGACAAGCAGCGCGGTTGGTCCCTCTTCCAGCCCAAGGACTGGGATCCAGACAAGAGTTGTACTGGCTTGAGGCCCAGTCCGGGGTTGAGAAGAACGGGCAAAGGTTCCTGCCGCGCATCGAGCCGAATGACGAACCTGAGGCCGTCGTTTTCTGTTGGGCTGTCTGAAGAAGGGTGCACTTGATGCTTGCCGGTGTTGATAGCTAAAATTAGCCCGAAGGCGCGTGTGGGGAGTGGAACTTCGCTCCGAGGAAGCGGGCTTGCGGAGAAAAGCGTTTTGCAGGTTCTTCACCCAGCTATGGAGGATAATATTAAGTGGCGGTTAATGCATCTTCTTGGGAGGTGGCATCAGGGCCTAGAAATCTGGTGTCGTCTTGTCATGGACAAATAGATGCGTCTACGAGGCCGGCGTCTCTCCTGAACACACAATTGAGGCACCAGGCTCAATTAAACGGCGACGCGGACCACCCTGGATTCTTGTTACTTATTCCAAAGTTCTAAGTTCTGTCTGCCGGAGGCTTGCTAGACCCGAGTGCCTGACCTTTCCGTTCGGACTCTGCCGCCGCGAACAATGAGGCTCACAGAGGGGCCATGAAAGAACGGTGGGAGCTTTGGTTGAAAAAAGAGGCCACGTACCAAGCCACTAAGGCTGGTGGTACAAGAGAAATTTGAATCCCAAAGCACCTTAATTATCTTGATTAGCATGCGAACAGACCGCGCCAGCGATCGGTTACTGACACCTATTAGTGGCTGCGGTCTTTTCGCTGAAAGATAAACAGTCGAACAGACCCCTGTCGTCTCGGCGCTACAAACAACCAGACCTAAAGAATATAGATGAGCTCCTGCGTCAAGAAGCGAGGCCCAAATAGCGGTTAAAATTTGCTCAATGGCCAGGCAAGTGGGTGCTCACGAAATGGAAAATAAAGACAGACATGGGCGGGGGACAGAACTTGGATAGCCAACACGCAAGCACGTCGACTTTGTCAGCGCTTGGAACCGAAGTATTGACAATTCATGCGTTTCTGACTCGTGTTTCGACAGTCGGCGTCCGAGGGCCAACACATCGAGAGACAGATCGACGCTAGAACCATAGTTCTATGACTCCGAGCGTATCGAATCGACTCCTTGCGTCCAGGATAGACCTCTCCGTCGGGTTCAGGCGATTGTAGATGCACAGTATTTGAATGTTCTTGTAATGCGGCGATGGTTAGAGGCCGAGAATGCAGGCCTGTCAGATAACGAAATAGAGGGAGGCCCATGTGGCAGACGAACGCAGACGAGCATGTGCTGCGCGTCTAGAGATAGGTCTCCTTGTTCTCATCATCCCACATCGGAGTCTGTTAAGGGAGGAGAGTAAAGAAGGACGTAATTGTATGTCGCATGACCATGCAGAGCGAAGAGCTTGGTCGAAGGATTGGCGTCCAGATATTTGCACAGGGGGTAGATCCGTTGGAGAACGCCTTCTTTTCGAAAGACGGCCGCTGTGCGAGTGGAGCTATGGTTTGAGAGAATGCTGTTCTTATCGTCACTCGATGGCCTTCCGGTTCTTGATCAACAGAGGAAGCTCGGGCATATCGAAAGAACAAATGAGCGACCGCGCATGGGTATCGGCACACTGGCGGGGCTTGATCCTGCTGATGAGAATGAGAAACGAAGTGGAGGACCATATTTGAGCCGAGGACGGGGTAGGCCAGATCACCCGAACGGCCACGGGTAATAGCAGGGGTTGAAATATGGACTAGAAGTACGCTTGGGGCCGTCGAGTCGAGATAATGGCATTCAATGTCCTATAGCATACTTATCTGGGAGCGGCGTTGATAGGCTGCGACACACTCCTTAGAGAAGCTGTGTATTTGTTGGGTCGGCTGATGAGCAGTAGGATCGAGGGCTGGATGCATGCTCCTTCAAACTTTTGGGAGAAAGCAATTGTATAGAGGCACACGTACACGTAGTTGAGATAATTCAACTGCATCGCTGGGGTCTCCACTTCTGGACCGATGGCATTGTACGTGGCTGGGCCTTGAACTGAGGGCGTCTCTTGTGAAGCAAATGGATGGACGCGCCACGCCACGCCACCCCACGCGATGTCGGTCGTCGACTGAAAAATAATACGACAATCAGTAAAGAATGTCCACAGAATGATGCAGAGATAACCAGAGGTTCCACTCACCTGAGAGTGATATTGATCGATCCCTCTTTTATCGAGAGAGGACATACAGTATTCCGCTGTACCAAGCAACATGAGAACCCACGCAGAGATAGGAAGATGACGGACAATTACCTCATCTAGAGCCATGACGACTGTTTAAGCAGTGGCACACAAAAGAAGGATAGAGATTGACAAGAAAGGCCATAGGGTGTTTAAACGTCCACTAGCCATGTTCCTTGGTAGCATCGGAGCGGAGTGAGCTGGAGTGCCCGGTCGGGAAAATAAGTGTAAATGAAGCTTATCAACAAGCATCATCCCGGTAGCCTCGACCCAGTGATGAATCGCCGATAGTTTTGAATTGGGTACACCGTACCGGCGGCATCGAAATAGGCAACATACTGACTGTTTCGCGAATCCGGGTAGCACTCTATAGAGAAACCAAATCCTGGGATCCTGTCAGTCCCTCGATCCTTGGTGTAGTGCGAATTGGCATTGCGAAAGAGTTTCATAGTCGACTGTCGTTGATAGACCTAGTGAGGGCGCAGTAAGTGAAGTAAGACTAAATGAAAAAGCATATAGTTTACGGTGGAAATCGATGACTTTGAGCTAAAACTGGATGCATGATGAAAACTTGAGCCCTTGCATAGGTCGTATTTGCTGATGCCAGGCACAAGAAGTTCTGCGCGTGAATATATGCGCGCGAGACGGGCTGGAATGAGACTGTAGGCTGAACATTAACATCCAAAGGATAAATGTCAGTGAAATACCTGCTAAGACATGCATCACTATCAGGGTTGGTGAGACGTTCGCCTTGCAGGAAATGAGCGTGGTGGAGGATCTTGAAAGATCCGACTGCACATTGAACGTTTGGTGGCCCTCTCCCTCCGGACGCTCAAACTCGAATGCACTAGGATAACAAGTTCGTTGATACTTGAAAATTAAAAGGGCGATGATCAAGGTACATACGATGTGCTAACGAGCCTTGCACTTTCATCTGACCACGTATCCACCTCACCTTCCTGCTCACTGGAGCGTACCACAGAGAAATCGGGCTTCACTTCTCAGATTAAAAGCCTGTGGGATCCTCCATGGTATGAAGTAATAGCTCGATTCTTGAGAAAGTGAACTTCGCTGAAGTTCGCCATCATGAAACATTTTCGATTCCTGAAGACATTGATTAGTGACATAACATGGGCCGCCTCAGGCACCAATATGAAGGGCGTGTAGACCCCACTGACCTCGCTACCGCACCATCCACGAGCCCCGTGGTGGTCAGCTAGCATACTGAACGCTGACCGATGTCTCGCGGTTGGAAGTGACAGATCGCTTGTTAAAATTGGGACGTTGAAGTGCTTGTCGGAAGGCGAAGAAAAGCAGCAAGAGAGTCGACCCAAATTTTTGTAGGAAAAAAGTGAAAGGGGGGCATCCTAGCTCATGTTCAACTAGAAGATGTGTAAGTCGAGGAAAAGTTATTCCTGAAGCGGAGCTTGTTGTGGTTCCCGACGATGACAAACATCCAAACAAGGCGAACGGCAGCGACGACCCCAACGTTTGTCTCACCACCATTACGATTTCCTTTTTGCCCTATTCTTTTCTTTGCCCGAAACTGTTTTCCTGGAGGAATCAAGAGCGACGAACGTTTAGGCAAGAGAAGTCCTGGTCGTCGAGTGGTGACTTTTCGTTCTATGTCTCCGTAGAAAGCTGTCGTTGACAACCGTGGACAGCAGATCGTTGAGCAGAACACTGCAGCAAGGTATTGATCAAGGGGGTTTATCACGACGAAGTTAATTACGGACCACACACGCCTAGGTGAGCCATAAGACCCTCGCGGGCGTCGTTGCTCTCCGTCCGAAGCTCCAATACTCTTCATTTTCATCATTCGAATGGTGGCGGGCCTTTGCAATTGTCATTGTTTTCCCTTTGATTCGAGTCGGATGGTCAGCAAGTGCAACAGTGCATCCATGTTGAAGAAACCCTTCACCGCGACGCTTACGTTGAGGTTTCAATAGTGACATTGGGACTGACTTTTGCTATTGGTACAGCCCTTTCTCCTAGAATATTTATCGTCTAGTTGTCAAGATCTCGTTACGATCCCACCCCCAATGTCGAGCAAGAACTCACGACACACCCCATCACCGTCACCATCGTCTCCACCCCTCAACCATGCACCATCCAAACTACCCAAGTTCCTCCAGAAGCAAAACCGCGATCGTTCAAAGTCAGTCACAGATCCTGGTCAGAGTCACCAGCAGTCTTGCGAGCGGAAGCTCCGCATCGGCATCTCCTGAGCCGACATCATCCAAGCCGAAGAAGGGCAGTAAGTTCCTCTCGATAAGCAAGGACAATCACAGGAAGTCGACCGACGTACCGCCGCCCCAAGAAAGTCAGGAGACGGACGAGCCGCCAGTGATCGTCGAGCCCATCAGCATACCCCGCCCACGGACACGTTCCGAGCGACCTGCCGCCCCGAGTTCTTCCTCACATATACCCACACCGTCACTTTACGCATCTACTTCATCCACATCCCGCATCGGCGACCTCCCAACACGCCTGTCCGGCTGGTTCACACATACATTTTCTACTTCATCCACGGACCTTTCTCTTCCTACTCTCCTCGCCCAACACTCGGCTCCTCCAAGTAGCGCAGCAATGTCAAGCCCGAAAGGGAAGAGCAATGCACTGCTGACGGCTGCAAAGCACGGCAAAGGCCACCTTGACAAGGCAATGCGGTATCTCCTCGATAGCGATGCCGTGCCAGACAAGTGCACAGACCCAATATGGTTGCTTGGCGTCCAGCATCCAGGCTACGAAGAGGGGGCAAGCTCGACCGTACACAACGCCCATCACGGCGGGCGGCGTACCTCGATAAGCCCGCACCCCCCATCATCGCCGCCTTCATTTCGCTCATCGACGTCATCTGTATTATCCACGGCAACAACAGACTCCGCAGTCTCATTATCACAATCAACGTCCACGGCGAGACACTCTTCGAGCAAGGAATACAGAGACCCTTCAGCGAACTGGCCACCTGCCTTTTACCTCGATTTTACTTCGCGCATCTGGTTAACGTATAGATCGCACTTCGGGTCGCCTATCAAGGACTCCCGGTTAGGTGACCTCGAAGTACCGTGTCTCCTACCTGAACCCCCCTCAACTGCTTGGGATCCGTCGTTGTCTACGTCGTCGGCTAAAGGAGGCACACCGAGTAGCCCGACTGGCACACCAGTAACTACGCTTCTCAAGAGACCGTGGGGCTGGGGCGGCGAGAAGACATGGAACAGCGACTCTGGATGGGGTTGTATGCTGAGGACGGGCCAGAGCTTGCTTGCGAATGCACTCCTTAGCGTAAAGCTTGGTCGAGGTACGTCACTCTCATATGTCTTATTCGGTTGCCTTCCTCCTACTGGTGTCCTTCGTGACGTTGTCGTCTCTCTGCTTTCATTCGATGATACGCCCCAGCCGTAGATGAACTTGTAAGCTGATGCCACTTCAATTTCACAGATTGGCGGTGTCCACCACACCCGATTGTAACCGCGGACTATGCAACATATGTGCAAATCCTTACGTGGTTCTTGGATACACCTAACCCTGAGGTGCGTATAGGACGCCCGTCTACCAATCTCTTTCTTTTCTGCGACGTCCCAACCTTTTCCCTCGCCCAAACATTCTCTTACATTAATCTTTGAGAAGACCGTACACATGCTGACGTGATGCTGGGTTCGACAACAGGCGCCTTTCAGCGTTCATAGGATGGCACTCGCTGGCAAGGAACTCGGTACAGATGTTGGGCAGTGGTTTGGGCCAAGTGTCGCCGCTGGCGCTATTAGGTATGTCCTTTCGTCAGGCTCGCGTTTTAATTTTTTTTTTGTATTCGTTTTCGTATTCGCTTTTTTTTCTGGCTTGCCAGCCGATGCTTTACATACTTTTTTGCTTTATCTCCGCTGAAGGCCGAAGGCGAACAGCGCAATATTAAACGCATTATCGCCCTGATTGATGGATGTAGGCTACGTTGGTGATGGTTAATTTTCTTGCTTTGTATTGAGTTTGGCACTTTCATTTTCCATTGAATGACTTCTTAATGTTCGGTCAAGATTGTCGAGCTTTCATCTCTCCACTCATTCTACTACACGAACACCTTTTCATTTTCTCCCTTCTACAGAACCCTCGTCAACAGCTTCCCGGATTGCGGTTTAGCGGTCTCTGTTGCCATCGACAGCACGCTCTACCGTACGGAAGTTTATGCTGCCTCCCATGGCGAAGCCAGCACGAGTCGGTCGCCGAGAAGACGGCATACAACGGCCTGGGGCGATCGCCCCGTCCTTCTGTTGCTCGGCATTAGGTTGGGCATCGAAGGAGTGAATCCGATTTATTATGAGACCATTAAGGTGTGCTTCATAGTTTTGAAGATTCAGACTGTGACACTCATGACGATCTTGTACAGCAACTGTATACATTCCCGCAATCTGTAGGCATTGCTGGCGGTAGGCCAAGCTCTTCCTACTACTTCGTCGGATCGCAGGCAGACAACCTATTTTACCTTGATCCGCATAATACCCGGTCTGCAATTCCTCTACGGCCGCCCCCGCCACAGGCGATCATCGCGGTGCAATCAATGAGAGAACAGATGGCATTTGTGGGTGCGGGTGATGAGAATTACGCAGAAGTCGACTCGGGCTCGGACGCGGACCGAGAACGAGAGAAGGAGAGGAAGGAAAAGAGAAGAAAGGCGGCATCAACGAACAATGGTTCAAACACCAACTCGACGATCCTCGGTGCCAGCATCAACACCACCCAACGAACGGCGACACCGACACACCAACGTACACGGACGCCAACGTCACCCTCCTCAGTTCGGACAGGCTCCTCTAATTTCTCGTACCACGCCCCTGTCTCGCCTTCGCCTCTTCAACACCAATTCTCCAACTCAAGCGCTGACTCGAGTGGCGACGCCTCGTTCGACCAGTCGTACGAGTACGACTATTCCGTGGAAGAGTACTCGGGCATAGCGCCCTCGGCCAAGCATTCACACTCCAGGTCGCCGCCACCCTCGTATCCAGGGCCAGGTAGCCACGGAAGATGGCGATCCTCCTCCGCGAACCATACACCTGCAATGTCGCCGTCGAACTCAGAGATGGACCATCGCGAGTTGGGCATGTTTGGCGGATCTGGCTCGAGAGGCAGCACGAACAACAGCCTGAGCACAAGCAATAGCAACTCTACCAGCAATAGCTTCGGCACGAGTGCACGCACAGGCGAAAGCGGCAGTGGGCTGGATCCGGTGCAGTTGCATTACTGCACAGCGTACAGTGCTGCCGAGCTCAAGACGTTCCACTGCGAGAGAGTTCGGAAGATGCCACTGAGTGGGCTTGATCCCAGCATGCTGATTGGGTTCTTGTGTCGCGACGAGGCGGATTGGTGGGATTTCAAGAGAAGAGTCGGAGAGGTGAGTCGCTGTTCAGATTCTTTTTCTCCCTCTCTTTTTCTTCGGACGTTTCTGATGGATCTTTTTTTTCTCTTCCTAGCTTCCGCGTACGATATTTTCCGTCCAGGAAGAGCCGCCAACGTGGCCCTCAGACTCGGACGACAACATGGGTTTAGAGTCAATCTCGGAGCCTGACGACATTGACCTCGATGAGGATGGGGTTGAGGTCGATGGCCGAGGCGAAGGCGATGAATCGGAGAACGAGGACAATGATGATGGCGACAACGAGCAATTTTTCGATACCCAGTCAAGCGGTGCAGGTAGTGGCCAGGAGCGCAGCGAGCGAGGGAGGAGTGACGTGGACACGGAGGAGGATTCGGTGGACCCGGTTACTCCTGGCCCGGGTTCGAGGTTTGATGTACCCCCTCCACCGATGAACGTAGGCAGAAAGGGTCAAGCAGAGGACGAAGAGGACAAGGGAATCGAGTTCGGACCGGAAGACGGAGAAGGTTTCGAAGATGAAGGTAACGACATCGAGGACGACTGGATTGACCCATCGTTGCCGACGCCGACGTTGTCAGGACCTTCGAGTTCGTTGAAGGATCATCGACCACTGCCACCTCAACCAACTCCAGTGCCGACGAAGGATCCATCCCCATCGCCTCCTTCCTCCTCCAACGTTCCGCCACTCGCCAAGGGCAAGTCGTCCTCGTCGTCCAAACACGCATCAAGTTCAGGAAGTGGAAAGAGGTTGAAGAAGACACACAAACAGATACCCGTTCCCGTTCCTGCTGTCCGCCTTCATTCCCACTACCAGCAGCAACAGCAGGAGCACTACCCCTTCCCGGTCACCACTGCCGACGATGGAACGGTTTCGCCTAATGGCGAGAAGAATCGATCGAGGAGCTCGTCCACGAAGGGTGGCGTCAGCGTAGGAGGCAAGAGAATGCACACTGCACGGGCCCGTGATGGTGGACGGACGCAAAGCGGCGGCGTCAAGGGAATCTTGACAGATGAGTGAGTTGTATGAAAACCGTGCGTCTGGTGTTCGCGCTGGCCGTGGTGATGGAGAACGACGGTATGTCTGTATTTTCCCCCGTTGCGGTGGGTGGTAGGATTGAAGCGGAATATCCGCGCCATCATATTTCTGCTCCCTTATTCCCTTTTTTTTCTTCTTGTTTTCCCTCAATCCTTGTACACCCAATACCGCTTCCATCCTGACGTCTCAAATATATCTCACCTGCCTGCCTTTTCTCGTTGAGCCTATCTGATCTTTATGTACTTTATGTAGTTCATAGGCAGTTTTTTCGGGAATGCATAGGCGTGCCTACTATTATTGTTTCTCTACTAATATCTGCATCTGTCGTCTCTTATCTTCGTTTGTGGCAGCTGCTTACTTCCTGGGAAATCCAGGGAGATGGCCAAGTATTAGAGCCCAGCCGATTCTGCGCTCTCCAGTCCCCAAGGCCTCAACCTGTGTAGCATTTGTCCTCGAAGGTGGGTTATCATTTATGATTTTCATCGCTTAGATGCGTTTGTTTCTTTGCTTATCAGCCAAAGGCCTAAATTTAAAGAGGTTGTGAACATGTTGACTAATTGGTTGCAGGACGTCGTCTTGCGCCATCTTCTCCTAAAAGCACACACTTCGGATCGCTTTCCAGCATCTTATTGCCTCGGGCCTTGTTTAAAAGGCAGAAAGACGTCCATCGCACGAATGTGTCTTCTTCGACCCAACACTCTCTTATCTGAGACTGCGTGATGAGGGTCTCAAGTCTTGGTTTCTGCGCGCTGTTGCCTATTGCTACTGCATATTCCAACCAAGTGCCACTTCGTGAATATCTCTCAGAAACGGCGCAATCACCGGACTACTACCAGTTCAAATGGCCAATCCGGAGAGTCGCTATCATCGGTGCAGGCGTTGGGTGAGTTCCTGTTGTTTATGCTCAACCTGCTCTCCATGACAGAATTGCACCACAGAGGTCTCATCGCGTATCGCGAGCTCACTGAGGCTGGATACGACGTACACTTGTACGAACGCGATGATTCGCCTGGCGGAAACTGGCACTACTCTGAGGAAATACCCGTTGACACCCCAATCCCGAGCGTCGATGTTTCGATTGGCGACTATGTGCCGTCGCTCCCGCCAAGAGGTGCCGCCCTTCCGTACGTCGAGGAGTACGACGACCCTGTGGAGAATGAACGACGAAAGCGAGCTCATCGAGCACCGAAGCCCATCTGGGATAGTTTGACTTCCAACGCCCCTGCGGTATGTCCCTTCAATATTGCACATTAACTATTCTCATGGATCACGTTTAGCCTGTGCAACAAATTCGCGAGATTCCCTGGCCTGCTGGAACACCTTGGGGTGCGTTCACTTTGTTCCTGTGTGGATCACTGAACACTAGCTGACGGTTCGCCCTGACAGCTCTTCCTAACCGCAAGTTACAGCGCTATCTGCGTGCTTTTGCTTCGTGGCATGGCGTGAACAATAACGACAATAATCCGAATATTTCGTATAACACCCGCGTCGAGCTGATAGAGAAGCGCTACAATGCCACCGGCAACGAGGCAGGTTGGTCGCTGACCCTCAAGGAGCTTACAGTCGCCAAAAATAACAAGCTCCGAGCAACTTGGGTTAAAGGGGTGATTTACTCTTGTCTTGCTCTTGAACGGTGTGTTCATGCTATTATTCCAGGATTTCGACGCCGTCGTGATTGCTACTGGACGATACAACGCTCCGAATGTGCCCAAGATCCCAGGTCTGAAGGAACTGGCAGAACGTTTTCCTGAACATCTCATTCATTCTCGCCAATACCGTGTACCGGAACCGTACCAAGACCAGACTGTCCTCATTGTCGGAGCAGGGACGAGCGGTGGCGAGATTGCACGCGACATTATCAAACACGCGAAGAAGGTGTACCAATCGATCCGTCCAGAAACTTGTAAGCTCCCCGATCTTACCTGCACGAACGGTGGCCAATACGAATTTAGTCCCCATTCCTGAGCGACCTCAAGACATTTTCCTGAGTCGTATTCCTCATAATGTCAGCATTGTTGGGGAAATCAAACAATTTATCGCGAAGGGTTCGCAGCTCAGTGACGGCCTCGTTGAGCTTTCGAATGGCACCGTATGTGCTCCTTAGATCTCATCCTCATATGACTCATGTCTGTGGCGTTCCTCGAAGGTTCTTACTGGAATAGATCGAGTCATCTTCGCGACCGGTTATCGCTACACCTACCCTTTCCTACCCCAATACCACAACTCGTCTCTCGGGATAAACGACCACGCCGCGCCGGGTGAAACCCAGCCAATCGTAACCGACGGCACCCACCTGCGCTCGCTCTATCTCGACGCATTCTACATTCCCGATCCCACTCTTACATTTATTAACGGTACGCCTGGACCAGTCTTTCTCTTGACCCCGAGAGCTCGTCTGACGTGATGAGCAGCTAATTTTGGGATGCAATCCTTCACCTACGCCGAGTTTTTGTCCTTGGCCATCGCGAAGATTTGGAGTGGCAAAGCCGACTTCCCATCTACGGCCACGCTCTGGAAGAAGTACGCCGAGGTGTACAAGGAACGGAGAGGGTATGGCCGGCACTTCCAATTTCTTGGTGCTGTGAGGACGCGGGGTATGTAGACCGTAACCGTCATTGACTGTGCTGACCGCACTACTGGTATACAGAAGGCCTCCGTTTCTTCCAAGGCTGGCTTAACGACGCCGCTGTCAAGTATGGCGGTAAACAGGTTAGTCACAATTACGAGTTTGTACTGCTGCGATATCTGCCATCGTATTCTGACTCTCCCGTTTGCTCTAATTTTAGATCGATGGTCTACCCAAAGAGTACGTGGCAGTCCTGCTTCGCTGTATGATGGTTCTGATATCTCCCTGCAGTACCGCCGAAGTCAGTGCTGTATGGATCAGGGCACGTTTTGGCGCCAATGGAAACTACGGCATAAATGCCGCTGACGTTGAGCGCCTCTCCGCAGCCGGCTTTAATACGACCGGTTTCGAGGGCGTTTCGATTGATGGTACTGAAAGTTGGGCTCAGGATCTCGTGTACAATGATTACTGGTAGATTGATGATGGCGTACATACATGCATGTAGTTTGTTTTTCCCTATGAGAGATACAAGAGAGCGAGACGACATACGAGTAACTGCTTCCCTACGTGATTAAAGTGTTCTGTGCTTACAGCGACTAAACACCTGTACCGTGAGTAGATAATAAAACGAAAGATTTCTTTCTTCAAAGATGGTCTGAAAACGAGAGGCCATAGCGTTCCGATATTAGAGTGGAGGGCGTGAACGAAGAGCATATTAGTAGGCGGCGGGTTTCTGGCAAGCTTTACCGATTGCTATTAGGCACAGATCTCTTCTAGTTGCGTTCTGACTTCTGTCATGTTCGGGCGCTCTGATGGGTCGAAAGACCAGCAGCGATCAATCAGGCGTTTGACCCGCGGGTCGAAGGCCAGACAAAGGTCACCCGCAGTGCCTGCAGGTGTAATGCCGTTCTGCATGTCCTTGATCACTTGCGCATCGCGTATGCGGTGCTCATAAGGAATACGGCTCGTGAGAAGCTTGGAGTCGATGGATATTAGGATGACTGCTGTGCGGCAATTAGAAGGGATATACTCACCTCAAAGGCAGTGCATCCAAATGACCAGACGTCAGATGTCGTCCTCGCAGGCCCCTCCTCCTCCAGGTATTCGGGTGCTTGCCACCTGAGAGGGCCAACGTCTTGATTGGAAAGTGTGAATCCTGTGGGGCGACCAAGATCCTCGACGAGTTGTGAGAGCCCGAAATCGCAGATCGCTGCTCGACCTTCATCGGTGATGAGAACATTGTTCTACTAACTTTTAGCGACTTGAGGGAAAGAGACAAAATGAGCTGTCCCTACCCCTTTCAAGTCAGCATGGACGATGGGAGGCTTGTGTGTATGAAGATACTCCAAACCGCGAGCGACGTCCAGGATCTGGTTCCGCTCAGTGATGGGCGCTTAATTTGGAAATCACGAGGTACTCACGAGCCGCACTCTATCCGCCTCCGGATTCTTTTTCGAAAGGTACTCCGCAGCGCTGCCGTTCTCATACCATTGCATGACCATTGCGGGTCTGCCGGACATATGGTAGGAGGTCCCAAATAACTTGATGATGTTTGGGTGCTCGAGGCGGTGCCAGACGTACACCTCGCGATTTAGGCGCTGCGACCGATATTAACGCAAAATTAACGAAGGACACCGATTGCCTCACCTTTCGTGCCCGAAGGCCGTCTTGATCCTTCTTGGTGAGGATACGAAGCAATTTGATGGCTACCTGGGTCCAACAAAGTATTCGTCTCAGCGCCATTCGAACAGAGCAGAACAACGATCAGGAACGTACCACCACTACCTTCTCTCCGCCATCCTCGGGATCCCTCTTGTACCACTCCCCCTTGTAAATATCCGATAGACCACCCTGCGCTACTGCGTAAGCTGACACAGTGGTCACGTACTTGGTCAAGTCAACGACACCCGCGATTGGCGAGTTGAGAGTCGATGCAGGCGTCGCAGGTGACTCAGACTGCGGAGTCGCAGATTCAGGCCCCGGTGGTGGAGACGGAGACGTAATCCTAATCTGGGGGCGAACTTCGATACGCAGGTTTGGCGCCGAAAGCCGAGTAGAGACGGATTGAAGACTTTGGTATGGGCGGCGGTACTGTATTGGTCCATAATCGCTCTGAGCGTCCTGCTGCATCCCCTCAGGCGAAGTCACGATGGTCAGCGCCCTCGTCCTCGATCTCAAGACCGGCTTAGGATGAGGGGAATGGTGTGTAAACATCCGCCCGATGCTCGCTTCCAGGTCCTCAGGAACACCACCCTCATCAACGACCGGAGATCCTACAGGCATCAAGGCGGAAGGCGGTAGACGGGTGTCGCTAGTCCCAGAGACGTCTCGAGTATCTGGAAACTAAGTTGAAGAAGGGGGAGGGGGAGGGAGGATAGGGCCTCTTTCCACCGTGCAGCTTTTGTGCCAATCGCCTTCCCACGAATGCATAGGTCAAAGATAGGCGGACGGCCCTGCATGTGCACAGCCCAGTCGCATGGCGCTCGAAGCAACGTAACTTGTCAGTTATGTCAACGCCGACGTCAGGTGGTCAGTACTGGTCAGTAGTAATTTTTAAGGCGATTAAAAGGTGAACCGTGGAAGACCGTGGAGCGCCCACTGGACACTGATTCACTGAGACCCCAATCTCCTCTCGTAAATCCTAAGTTACTGAAGCCAAACTGAAGCGCTAATTCTTGCACTGCATAGGTATTCATTGGAACCCGAACTTGAAGCGTCAAGGAAAGGGTCAAGATCAGGGATTCTCCCGGCCGGACCGCGCGGGTTCCAAATGATCACCAAATCCTAGTACAGCAAGTACTTGTGCGTGACGGAAAGCGCTATTCAATGACCGTTGGTAGTCAGAAGCTCGATAATATAGGTGGAGATTTCGAGACGGCAGCAGGAAGACTCGAACGCATTCAATTATTACATGGAACTTCAAGTCCACTTCAAGTCCACAGGACTGTTTTCTACGTAGCAGCAGCGTCTGGCCAAAATCAGATCTGAAGCATCGCATTTCAATTAAAGATTCCTTTAAGCAACATCTACTTCCATCCCGTGCGTGCATAGAACCCCAAAGGCTGTTATGATATGTCCATCGCCGTGCCCTAAGAAAAATACGCATATCCCGAGCTTAGAGGTTGACGTTGATGGGCGAGCAGCCAATGGCAACGACACCGTCTACGTGCGTGTACTTGTCAATTGACTGGGGGACGTAGTAGCGACGGTAAGACTCACTGAAGCTGTTGTTGCTGCAGCACACAGGTTGGCTTCCGCTGAGTCCATCCATCCAGTCAGCCATCAATGAAACATAATAGACAGGTACGACTCACCAGGAAGCACCGCTGCTGAGTCCAATCACGGTAATAGGGCTGCATTGCGCACCCACATATGCTCCGACTGAATCGATGGCAACACCAACGAGGGCAGCGAGAATATTGGCTTCCTTCGACTCCTTCTGGTGGAGCGAGTTGCCTAAACACTGTGGGAAGCGTTGGCGGTTAATAAAACTGCATCGGCCGAAACTGCCCAGGAATGGCGGTTTCTTTAACCGTTTTAGGAGTGTCAAATTAAATGTGTCTAAAAATAATCAGATAACCGCCGATCGCTAGTTAATTTTACTATTACCATGACATTGTCATATTGTCACACACGGCGCCCGCTGAAAATACCGTAGTCTCCTGCCCACTGCGGCCCGCGCAGCAGCTGAAAAGATGTCAAAGCGCAGTCCTAAACTGCAGTCCAACCCGCCGCAGCGATCTCCACCGCTGAGAGCGGCTAAGCCAAAACCTCCACCTCGACGTGGTCGGCACGATAATGCCAGCGATTCCGGAACCCTAGGCGAAGCCGCAAGATATCGAGTGATTCGATCTGATGCGCATACGTTACGTCAATTCAGAAAATGACGCAGCAGGAAAGAGGCGTCACACACCTGGAAGGTCTGCTCGAGCGCCTGCTGTGCCTCGCCCCGAATCATAGACATTTCCGGCCTCAAACCCTACAGTGAGGGCTTCACTACCTCCGCCAGCAATGATGCGAGCGTCCTTACTGCTCTCGAGAACGCCGCACACATCGCAACTCCATCAGCCTTGGTAAACCTCAAAGCTGCGTACAGGAGAGCATGGTGTATGTTTGCCCGGAGGAGGGTGCCGAGGGCTTCTTTGGAGCCTGGGAGGAGGGGAGGGTAGAGTGAGAGGAATGGGAGGCTGGTGGTGGTACATACCGCAGGATAGGGAAGCGACGACATGGGCAGCATCTATGCGGAGGGCGTCTTCTGCCAACTTTGACGATGGCGATGTGTCGAGTCGCAGGAGCGTCGTTTGATGCTGTCTTAACGTGCAGGTAGCGTGCAGTTGTCGCAGGTTGCTTTGAAGTTCTGTGCTCCTATGTCAATATACCCCTAACATTTCTTGTGGGTGAGGGGCGTTGGGGAAGGCGGCAAGACTGGAGGAGAAGTGGTGGAAGCACGTTGAGCGCTGGCTTGGGGTGGCGATTGGGTGGCGACAGGCACGAATTGCCAAGAGGAGTGGAGCAGAGATAGCCTGGACGATGGCGCGAGGTCTGAGCTCGAGGGGGAGAGCAAGCAGCTCGACAAATGCAAAGGGCGACGCGAGTCGACAGACTTAGAGAGTTTCTCCCAACATTGTTTGGCATCGGTGTGTTTGTTCCAATAGGCATCCAAACAAAGTGAAGAAAAAAACCTCACTTTGTTTGGATGCCTATTGGAACAAACAACCCATTGCCAAACATTGCGATCGCGTGACCAACGCGTCCTTGACACGTTGCATCTTCTCTCTTACCTCCATCTCCCACCTCCATCTCCACCGTACCTGCAATCCCCCATCCGAGGGTACAGATGAGCTCCTACTCCCTGAAAATCCATACAGATTGCCCATAGAGGTGAGCGATGGGTTCTGATCTGGCTGATCTGGAAGTAGATGGGCTGATCGCGGTCAAGGGTGATGGGGCGGAATTTAGGAATGTAAGTTCACATTTTGTTGGGTGTATGCGCTCACTTCCATTCAATTTTGTCTATCTAGGCTCCATGCATTGCATTCCTGAGGTCTGCTACGCGTGTTGTGCTCACCTGTCACCAACTGTGGGCATCTGTTGGCTGGGAGGCAGCTCCCAGTCATTCACGTAGGTGCGCTCCATGCCATCTCTTTCACATATAGCTCCCATCCTCAAGCTACCAGGCACCATGTTGGCTGACCATACTGCGCATACACGATCATTGACCACCCTGTTAAGTCATCATATTCGGATCGCATTCTTGGCTCAATCTTTGACTCGTAGGCTAATGAAAACTGGAAGCAAGAGGATGGTGTGGCACCGAGGCACTAGGGTTTGGGTGGACATTTCTGCTGCTGGGTAAGTCCACAATGCTCATTCACTTTTCTTTTCGATGCCAATGCCATCCTGCCTCCCTGTGCTCACCCTGTCACCCTGTCACTCTTGTCACATCCTTGCTAGCCTTCGACTTCAAACCCCATTTTCTGGCCTCCAGCAAATACCGCTCCATCCTCTGCTCCAGCCTCCCAACCAGTACCACCGAGATGCCTACCGCTCCTTCAACTCACCTTTGCCCCGAAGTCTTTGAACGACGCTTACTCAAAGGCCCAATAGCAACGACGAGGTCCAGCACAGCAGTGCTTGATACCTTCACGCCCCAATGCCCAGCTTTCACCGCACCTCTCTTCACCAACTGACCCGACGCAAGGCCATGTCTGCGAGATCGACGGCCAGGGACGATAGGGAGGGCAAGGGTAGATGAGGGTACAAGGCGTGAGAACTAGTACAAGCCGTGTAATTACCTCAGGCAATGAAATTCACTATGAATGTAGCTAGAAAATTATACCCACAGAAATGACGTGAAAAAAACCTGCTCTGCTTGAAGCAGAAAAAACTGCCTGACCGCGGTTAAATTAACCGCTAAAACAGTCCTTTTGGTCGTTCTTATAACTGTCTTCCAGCGGGGCATAAAACTGTCGCTGATATTTAAAAAAACCGCCTCGGTGTAGTTTTATATATTGCCATATCAGCAGTTATTTTCCATACCCATACGCGCTATGAGAATTAACTGCATCCCGGCGTAGTTTTTAAAAATGCCCTGGCTTCCCACAGTGGTATTGAATAGCAGGAAGGACTGGTGAATGTATGCTGATGGAGCTAAAGAACTGTCCTACTTAGCTTACCTTAATCGCGACGACGACGACACAGGATAAGAGCTTCTAGCTCTTCCTCAACCAACCAGGCAGCGAGGTTATACAGGCTGACCGGTCGCGGAACACTTGATGATCAGGATCGTACATAGCATGTGGTGAAAAGTCGAGTTAGAGTTCACGCATTCATGGACTTCGGGTCGGAGCTCTAATTGATTCATCTGCCGACATCCCGATTCCCACCCCTGAGGCCTGGGCCTGAACGTTCGCTGACTCGACGATTCACTCGGAGAAGCAATGAAAGCCATAAGTACTACAGCAGCAGCTCTGACGACCGACCCCGTAGATGTGACTAAGTACCAATCCCGCACCATTTTGGCGCCCGCGCCTCATAATAGCCCCGCAGCCCCGCCATAAGTATGCACATAATCTTTTTCTTCGTCTATTCTCTGTATTTTATCACCCTTTATTCATCGGTAGACCTCTTTTATTCCTCATTGAGCATTTTACCTTCGTTTTATCCCTGGGATATTCAACCCCATTTCATTCCTATTTTACCTGTTCTATTCGAGCAGAGTCTAAGGACACGGTAGCTACTCTGCAAATAAGCTATGTACTCACGTTGTCTTCTCTCAGACCTTCCCAAACGGCTGAGACTTGGTGCCAAGATTATTACAGACGGAGGGTGGTGCGGGAGAGGAGCATGTCTTAGAGAAAGCAGCTGGTAGTGTTGTTCGAAGCTCAAACATCCCTCGAACAAGAGACTTTCGTCATCATACAGCATTATTGAAGTCGAAGTAATTATTAGCAAATTCAAAGCATAAAGATGAGCAGAATTCATCGATTAGACCAGGAAGCCGACCCCTTTCCAATATGCGATCCACCGTTGAATGTCCGCCTCTGCGATGGGTGGCACCATCCTCATCGTTTCGCTCACGTTCTGGATGCAGCTTGTACTGAAATCACCCATTCCTACACTCTCCATGCAGTGGGATCCACGATTCTGACCAGATATTTGGTCGGCCTCCGCCAATTTGCGGTAGAAGCTGAGGAGCTTAATTCCAGGCTATTGGCAGACAGGATTAATCCGAATACTTTCTAGTGGAATGTTAAGGGGACTTACGATCTTCTCAAAATCATCAGCAACCGGACTCTTCGCCTTTTCCTCCACCTTCTTGACCCATTCGTGGAATGGGATAAGAGGCAATGGGGTTGTCGACCCGCTCACGACCATTAGCTCGGATGAGATCGCACCCATGACTTCCTCCCATTTTATGGGCCGAGGGTGAACGAGATTCAACGCGAACGGTGGTTGCTGCTTCGCGAAGGCCACGTCGAGAATGGTTTGTGCAGTGGCGTCCATGGAGACCCACGAAACCATCTTATTAAATATCAGCTTGGGAAAAAAGTAAATAGGCTTTTATTTACCCCTTGCGCGTGTGGAAGCGCTCCGAGCGCGAGACTGGACTTGACGATAATTGGCACCCAGTCGGTGGTAGCCCAAGCGCCGTTAGGTTGTCCGCCGCAGACTTGGCCGACACGGATCGAGCATGCCTGAAGGCCGCTATGTTCGAGCACCTACAAAGGGGTAAGACCA
This sequence comes from Agrocybe chaxingu, assembly GCA_027627235.1. Classification (NCBI taxonomy): domain Eukaryota; kingdom Fungi; phylum Basidiomycota; class Agaricomycetes; order Agaricales; family Agrocybaceae; genus Agrocybe; species Agrocybe chaxingu. The sequence goes on along the minus strand of JANKHO010000013.1, from coordinate 16,388 downwards.
AGAACAGACTCGAAGGAAATAACACATGCTCGTTCAGACACATATTTGCTCTCTCCGTAGCCATTGCTGATGGCATACTGTGGGTCTCGCACGACCTCCTCTGGGTAAGGTCCTTTCGACTGATCCCAACCCAGCGCAGAGCCAACAGAAGATGTGAAAACAAATCGAACGTTGGAGGCGTTCGGCCCCTGTCGCGCGAAATCGATGAGGTTCCGTGTTCCACGGACATGGGACTCGAACGACGAGAGCGTCAGGTTGAAGTCGAGTCTCCAGGCGATATGAATAATAGTCGTGACAGATTCTTGGAGCTAAGGAAAGGGTCAGAACCGTGTGGAGATATTCGAGATAAGGCAGCACCTGTCGATAACTCTCGGCGCTTAAACCGAGCTTCTCGTCCGACGCCTCCCCTTCCAGGAGGTGCAGCTTCGAGTCCTTCAATAATTCGCCATCAAATCCTTTATCCCTAAACCTCGCCTCATGTCGGGCAAGCATTCCTTCTGTCCTGCTAGGCCGGTTAAGCGCGTAAATCTTCTTTACGCCTTCGTCTTGAAGCAAGAAGAACAGAGCGTGGGAGCCAATATTCCCTGTGGTTCCAGTAAGAAGTACCACGTCCTTTGGAGATGCCGTTGATTTAGAAGGTGGGAGCGGTGCGTCGAGACCTTCGCTATATTTATTGATCATATTTTCAATGGCCTCTATCTTGCTTTCGGTGGTTTGATCCTCAATCGGGGTTTTGGACAGATCAAGAATGAATCGCGCGAGATCGTCGATGACTGGATGAGCATAAACAAAATTCTGGCCTAAGGATTCGACCGCTTTCGCAAACCGCTGAGACGTTCGCAAGGCGCTGGAGATGCGCAGACGGAGGAACGTCGCACTTAAGCTTATCAATGATTATACGCAGTCAGAGACTAGGATTGGGCGAATAAATAGGGGCATACCTGTCGAACCCTTGATCAAACAAGTCCTTCGACGATGAGATGGTGCTGCTAGATCGTATGTCGCGCGCTTGCTCAACCAACCAAGTTTTAAGACCAGCAATATCCCAGGATTGTGGGGGTACAATCTTATCGATCCCTGAAGTCGATTCCACGACGCGATATCTCAAGAAATTCCGCATAGATCAGCATGTACAGTTATGCCTAAGAAAAGTGATTGAAAATTCTCACAATTCTTCGATGTCCTCGTCGTATAAGTGTAGAGCAGCCTTCCTCATGACTGTGCCCTTCGGCGAACGTGGGAGAGGCCTGTCGCGAGACGTGACGAGAACCATCTCCTTGTAGATCTTGCTGAACGCCGGCGCATTTCGATTCGCCTCCTCAATCGACGGCCATATCTTGTTTCGAATGTCCGCAACCTGAGCTTTGTCCGAAACGTCAATTTCATGACCTGCAGCTGGCTCAACCAGAACTCCTGCTTGGTCGTGATTCCGGCCAAACATCACAACACTCCTTGCCCTATAAATTTGTTTAAATTAATTCACAATTATATCTCTGTGAAAGAATAACACGCACATAGGGTTTCCGAGAATAATTTGTTCCATTGGCGCTGGGACTGTCTTCTCGCCCGAAGAATGAATGATCACATCGTCGATCCGACCAACGCTGGATATTTCTTCCTGTCAGCACGGTGCTCCAAAGAGGGAGGAATGCCAATAGGGAGGACTTACATCCTCCAAAGACCCTCCTTCGTGGGATGGCGCATAAACGTATCGGATGTTGCGTATCCCCGCGGATTTTGCATATTTTCGATCGCAGGGTGGTGTTTCTCTGTCGTCTAATTTAAGCGCCGGTGTGTCAGTATCCAGTCGTCAGCACAAGCATGCTAAGCGAGAATATGATCTCACCAAGATCTGGCATTCATATGTTCCGTCGCCCTGGGGAGCCCAGTTGACCGTTATCTTGTCGCTAAATTGAACCCACTCCCAATCACATTCGTTACCGCGCCCGAGGGCAGGAACTGTTGAGATGCCAAACTCCGTTCCACCGTACAACGAGGAAAGATTGATTCCGGCTGCGACGAGAGCATCGCCAACCTTGGCCGAAATCGGTCCACCGCCATACCCCTGACAAGCGTGTTCTCTCAACAACAGATGCTTTGAAGCTGATTAATGGTGCTTACGACGAAGATGAAGCTCTTCATGAGATCGAGCGCTTCTTGCGAATTTACCCAGGCATGCAGGAAGGCAGGGACGATGATCAGGCAGTTAGTCTTCGTCCTCTTCAGGTGTATTAACGTGTTATCAGGGGTTGGGGGCATTGGTTGATCTCCTGGCGAGTGCACCACCGGCGGGAAGACGCCGATAGGCATGATTCCGAACAGCGGTTGGATTAGCTGTAGGTAAACCCCGATCGTGTGGAACGGTGGGAGCGGCATAGTACCCATCACTAGGCGCGGCGTGTGGGATCTCAGGTCAGATAAACCTACGAGCACGCTAATTAGCATGATTTTGGAAATGAAGGAAAGAGGATGCTTACCGAAATTGGTCCATTCAACCAAATTGCGGTGCGTTTGGGGGATGCACTTGGGGAAACCAGTGCTTCCCGAGGAGTGCAAATACATACACACAGATTCGAGAGACGGTGTCGGTGCCAGAGTGGAATAAAGCTTAAAGGAGTCATCTTCGATTTCTCTTCCGAGCTTGGGGAACAAACGCTCCACGGTTGGAATCTCGACGAAGTTCAATTTGAATTGTTCGCCGACGGCAGCGACTCTCGCTTCGACCTCATCAAAGAGTTTCCCCAATGTAGCACGGGTTCCGACAATCTTGTGGCACGAGGACCCCTGCAGAAGATTAACGATTGCAAGTGGTGAATTTCGAGCCGATATAGGGAAGGGCTATAAACTTGTGAGCACTGAAATAGACTAGCTTCGTATCGTTTGACAAACGTACCACTAATCCTGTTCGGATGAGCCCAGCGACGACTGCCTGATACACAATCGTGTCGGCAAGAGCGATAACAGCAACAACGGTGCCGCTGTCCTCAGAAATAGACTGGGCCAAAACGTGGGCTGCCCGATGGCAGGCTCTCCCAAACTCGAGATGGGACACCTGAACGATTTCTGAGCCATGCTTGCCGACAGAGAAGACGTAAAATGGCTGGGTTGCGTTGTGGCGCATGTTGAAGTCGATAACTTCTGGGATAGTGAGAGAGCCGTCGAGAGGAGGGAAGACTGGCGTGCTGAATTTCGACATATTGTAGGATGGTTGTGGTTGTGGTTGTTAGTTATTGGTGGGGGCCACCTCGTTTCGACGGTTCCAATTTATACCATTGAGGGGTATGTTGTATGAGTTGTTTTCGACCGCATAATGCGATCAGTGAGCGGGAGGTGCGTCCGATGGATCCTTCATGTGATCGGCTGTCGCTTATTGTCACCGCCGAAGGCAAAGTGTCAACGAGGCCCACACGAATTCCACGGCGCAAACTGCATTATGTCCATGGTTTGCCAGTGAATTTGAAGTAAAATTAGTAAATCATGGTATTCATAGAACGGAACGTCATTAGAAGCAAAACATACCTTCCAACGGCACCGCACCATGTCGTCGGCAAGTTTTTGCGCTCAAAAAATCTTTGCTGGTTAGCGCTTCAGCCTCGGTCTGAGTCAGGAATCGGTGTGTCAGTCGGGGAAAGCTAAGTGGCAGATTGCGACATCCCGCACTGTGGGCTGCAGATGAGCATAATAGAGACGTAACAACATCATCCAGAACGACACTAGCAAGTGGGGCGTGTGTGAGATGTCTTCGTCGGCGGAGGACGGGGCTTTGAAGCTTTGGAGAACCAGTCCCGAAAGAGCAACATAGAGCCGTCCCTGTGGAAGACGCCCAACGATGGGTCGCAGCCCAGCTGTAGGCAGCATAATTTACGTTCCATCGCGGCCAGTAGGACCGTGCTCGAGTGCGGGATCAAGTGGAAAAAGTCCAAGAACAAGTTGCCGACTGGTCTGAATTAATTCCCAAGTCTGGTGGGTAGGCCCGGGCCGAATTGCCGGTTATGTTCGCAGCAGCGGGGGTGAGGTGACATAGCGCTGGTTGGTTGAGAAATAATTAATTCATTTGTACCTGTTAGGTCTGTCTAGGGAGACTACGGTAAACCCACCGGCCTGGTCCCTTCGAGAATTGCCGGGCGTATCCAAGCATACAGGTACCCAGACCGCTGTGACTCTAGTCTAGTCATCAGCCGTCCTTACTTTAGAAGGCACGAAGGGCCTGAGGCTACTACAGCGGGCACCCTATAGCTGAGCTCCTCTGGTCTCAGTGAGGGATTCGGATCAACTGATTCTCTGTCGATTCTTCCGCTGTGTGGCGCATTATCTCGGAATTCCTTATCCGTCCCTGGATCTGATCCGTGCATATCAATCAACTCATAACCCAAGATAAAGTGCTAATTTACATATTTCCAACAGTCAACCAATTCCGTAGCCCAATAAAATCGACCCAAACAACGAAACCCGAAGCTCTATTGAAATGCGCATGCTGCCGTCTATCTCCTGCCGCTCCACGCATTCCACGCACTCTGAACGGCGCTCGGATGAATTGTTCTCCCTGTGAGATAGGCTATGGCCAACGATCCTCCTACCCCAGCCGCATTGTCCGAAAGCCATGAGCCCCAGGAATTGTCGTTCGTGCGATGGGGTCCAGGTGTCACCAATCGTCTAGGTGGCGGAGGGGCGTTGTTCACAACGGCGATGGTGCCGAGGACCTTTGTATGATATGCTGTGGCGACATCCCGCACATGGTCCAGCGCCTTCTGCGTCTGCTTCCCGAAACTCCTCCAACCTATGACCGCGCTGATCACTTGCCCGACCTTCGGTTTGAAATGAACAACCTCGTGCGAGGCGTGCACCACAGCCTCCTTACCGAATTCCTCGTTGAGAAAGTCCATGAACTGCTGATGGAAGGTCGGATCCTCCCATATTGCCTTCGCGCTCTCCTTGAGGAACTTCTTTGGAAGCTCCTCGTGGAGGTGTTTCTTGAAGTCGGCGACGCTCGTGATGACCCCTCCCTTTGAGCACGCCTCGCGATGGTAGCGCACGACGTCCGTATGCTCTCCCATCCCGAACTGCTTGAGCGAGCGGTCGGCGAAGGCAATCGTGCTTCCTGTCATGAAGATCATCTTCCCCGTCGGAATGACTGAGAGGGCCATCGTCCCAACCCGCGCTGCGAACCGCCCGAGTCCGAACCGCATGTCGTCGTACTTCTTCTGTAAGGCGACCTTGACGATACGGTCGAAGTCCAATTTCATGATCCTGCCACTCGTATAGCGCGACTTGATCTTGGCTGCGAGTTTGTCGTAGTAGGTCATCCAGGCTTGGGTGGAGTCGAGGTCTTCGACCTCGTATTGAGAGACGAGCTGGTCGATTTCTGCATCGGAGAGGATGTTAAGACTGAATGGGAGATTGAGCGACATTGCTGTGCGGATCTGGGAAGGGGAGGACAACCCAGGGAGCCCAACAGCCTGCCAGGTGGACTTTATCATACCTCGCAGGTCATATTTGGTCGAATAGATTTGACAAATAGACGCCCATTCCAGGAACTTTCACAGTAATCAAGGCACAATCCTAATACACGGAGTCATTCTTCGACGATGCATCCACGAGATGGTATGCGGCCATTCAGTTTCCGCATGTCGTCGCGAAAAATTCCTTCAGTCTTTTCGAGTCGAGGCTGTCCAAACGTTGACGGTGTAGGCGCTCAGCAGATGATTGAGGTACTCTTCGGCACCACGGCACTTTGGCAGGCGCCACCGTCTGCGCTCTGTAAGAGAGAAGCTATATTAAGGGGGCCTTGGTAGACTCATGAAATTCAAGCTGTTGAGGACTGGACATGAGCCGATCCAGCAACGCCACGGGGCTGAACCGGCACATGTCAGCCTCCTACCGAAAGAGACCCGCACTGCGCCAGTACCGAACCCATCGTTCCACGTCCTCGTATTCCAGCTGGCGGACATTCTTCATAGTCTCACTGAAGTCCTGAATCTTACGAACGGTGAACCTCGTCAACCCCCCGACCTCGGCATCCTCACTGCACTCCGTGTTCGCCATCGCCTTGAAGAAGTCCCGAAGCTTGACAGCGGGCTGGGACACGGAAACACGGAAAAACGTAAGATTACAGCCCGACAACACACTAGCTCTGGAGCTTACCAATTCATTTGATATGTCTTGGTCGACGGACGACGCCTGTCGAGCTTCCAACATGCTAAACCAGTCTCGAAAGGGTACGAGGTTGAGGGGCTTATCAAGGGACAGCTCCTGGGAAAGGGCACGTGCGGTGTGCTCGATTATTGTGTTCCAAGGAACGGGTGAAGGGTGCAGGACGTTCATGACAGGCGGAAGAGTCCTCGCGTCCGGATCCATCGCCAAATCCAAGATGGAATCGGAGACGGCATCCATGGGGAGCCATGAGACAACCTACGAATGAATATCAGCACGAGCGAAGTCGGCCATCAGAGAGCGAGACGTACTCCTGAAGCAAGAGGCAATGCACCGAGCGCTAGACTCGACTTTACGAGGATAGGGACCCAATCGGTGGTCGCCCAGGCTCCATTCGGGAGACCCCCACTGATCTGGCCAATCCGAAGCGATGTCGCGTTGAGTCCGCTAGACGCTAGGACCTATTGTTGAGCGGTCAGTGTGAGCTAGAGTCTTTCACATGAGAGAAACGTACGCGCTCTGCCACGTATTTACTCTCTCCGTAGCCATTTCCAACCGCAGACGACGAGTCAAGAACGACCTCCTCAGGATATGGACCCAATGCTTGGTTCCAAGAGAGTGCTGATGCGACTGAGGACGTGAAGATAAACCTGAAGGCTTCCGGGCCGATGATCCGGTGAGCATGCGTCCGAGAAGTCCGAGCCAATTGAAGGAGGTTGTGCGCGCCGCGAATGCTCGATTCAAAAGACACAAGAGAGAGATTGAAGTCGAGTCTCCAGGCCGTGTGGATGATGACGTTCACGGAGAGTTGCAACTGTAAACTGAAAATTTAGTTTGAGGCTCCACGGACAGGACGAAACGTACTTCTTCATAATGCTCCTCACTCAGACCGAGGCGGTCCTTGGCCAGCTCGCCCTCGATAAAGATGAGCTTCTCATCCATCAAAAGGCTGACATCCAATCTCTTGTCCGCGAATTTCTCTTTATGCCTTTCTAGGATCGATTTCCCCGAAGCGCGAGAAGGCCGATCGAGGGCATAAATCTTCCTGGCTCTTGCGTCCTTGAGCAAGCTTGCGAGGATCTGGGCGCCCAGATTACCAGTCGAGCCGGTCAGTAAAACCACCTTGCTGGCGTCGGAACTGGTGCCGGCGACTGGCTTTAACTGATACTTGGAGATCATAGACTCGATGAGATTTATGCGTTCGTGAATAAGATCAACTTCCGGTTGGGCAGCCATGGAGCTTGAACCGTTAATGAGGCCGGCGACGTGGTCCGCAAGACGTTCCAGGGTAGGATACGTATAGATCGTATTTTGAGCAATAGCGTTGGAAGGAGCGTTCGTTGACTGCAGAGCAGCAGCTATTCGTCGACGTAGGATCGTCGCACTGAGACTGTTCGACTGTTTAAAACTTTATTCTGGAAGGCAGTCTTGGTACCCACCTGTCGAGCCCTTGCTCAAATAAATCCTCAGTTGGTTGGACGGTCTTCCCATGAAGTAAGTCTTGCAACTGGGCTACTATCCACTGCGTGACGGACTCGACGTCCCACTCCGTCGGTGCTTCAACATTGCCAATGGTTTGAGTCGACTCAACGGTGTTGTATCTGGCCTACTATCAGGCACATAGATGACAACGCAAAAAATGGCGCTCACAAAGCCTCGATCTCGTCGGCATACACCTTGACAGCCAACTTGCGCATCACCGTTCCCTTTCCAGACCGCGGAAGCGGTTTATCCTTGTTCGTAAGTAAAGTCATCTCTTTGAAGATGCGACTGAAAGCTGGACCGGCTCTGTTGGCTTCGTCTACGATGGGCCTAATTTGACGTGTGATTCAGTAAAGGCGAATGAAGCTCGAAGAAGATAATCGACCAAATGAGATTTCGAAATTTGGCCACCTGATTTTCGTCGTTGACGTCGATGGCGTAAGTGGGCTTCGGCTCCATAAGCACTCCCGGTTGACCGTGGCTCTGGCCAAACATGACGACGCCCATAACACTGAACAAGCATGAGTGGAAAGAACAAAGGAGAATAGAGGTCGCTCACTAATTGCTGCTCATAATGATATCCTCCATCGGCGCCGGTACCGTCTTCTCTCCAGATGAGTGGACGATAACATCGTCTAACCGGCCAACACTGGATTGAGACAATGAGCAACGACCAGAAGACGAGAAGTCCCGCTTACATCTTCCAAAGATGTTTCTTCGTAGGATGAGGTTCGAAGAGGTCTGACGTCGCGTATCCTCTGGCATCAGGCAAATTCTCAATCGGCAGTGGATGATTGTCGTTTGTCTAGAAGCCAATAAGAAATTGTTAGGATTGAGCTCAACGAGTAAGGATGTCACGCACCAAGAACTGACATTCGAAGGTCCCATCACCCTGAGGAGCCCACCGAATCTTACAGCGTTCGTCAAATTCCATATACTCCCAGTCACTTGCGTCTTCTTTGCGTTTGAACGGGTACGTGGGGGAGCCAAACTCCGTCCCACCGTACCCCGGGTTCAGCGTGACGCCCTCGGCGACCATGAAGTCGCCGAGCCTGGGCACGACTGCACCACCGGAATAGCTCTGATGTGAAGCGATGAGATTCTTATCTTCAGTGGGACGAGAGAAAGGAAGAGCGAACCACAAATTCAAGCTTGCTGAGAGTGTCGACCGCCTTGGGATCTTGTGCCCATATTTGGAGGAGGGTCGGAATGGTAATGATGCAGTTCGAATTGGTGTTTCTGAGGTGCTCGAGGATATTGTCTGGCGTTGGTAGGATAGGCACCATTTCTGAGCTTTCGACGACCGGGGGGTACAGACCCATCGTCGTACATCCGTACAATGTCCAGAGGAGGTGGGCATAGATTCCTAGGGTGTGGAATGGAGGAAGATGCATCGCTGCCATGCGGATACGCGGGACGCGATCTCGAAAGGAAAGTGTAGGAGCTGATTGTGCAAACAGTTATGAGTACGAACTAGGCGGAGCAGTCGGCGCACTCACGCATAGCTGCCCAGTTTACCAGTGTCCAATGTGTCTGAGGGATAGCTTTGGGAAAGCCGGTGCTTCCCGATGAGTGGATGTACATTCCAACTTCATCCAACTTGGGTTTCGGGGATGCCGTATACGGTGTGAACGGGTCCTCTTCGTATTCTTCACCGAGCTTTGGGAAGATTTTGCACAAAGGAGGTACTTCGAGGACTATTAGAGTAAAAGCTGGTTCATTTAAAGTAAGGTCGTTCTTGATTTCGTCGATCAGTTCTCGTAGGGTGGTGCTCGTTGTGACGAGGTAATGGCAAGATGTCTTCCGCAGAAGGTTGGCGATGGCGACAGCAGTGTTTCTGGACGAGATAGGAAAGGGCTGGACCAAATAAATGCATGAACCACGAATCAATCTGTAATCAACGTACCACGACTCCAGCTTTCATGAGCCCGACGGTCACAGCTTGGTAGAGCAACGAATCGGATAGCGCCATCAGAGCTACGACAGGCCGCGACTCGACCTCGAAATTGGGAGCAAGTTCATGAGCAACACGATGACAAGCGCGACCGAACTCCAACAATGAAATCTCCTTCACCACCCCGTTGATTGCGTCGTGAAAGGCATAGATAGGAAGATCGGCATTGTGAGTCCAGTGGAAGTCGATGGTTTCGGGTAGAGTGATCGAACCATCAATAGGAGGATAGACGAACTCTCTGGCGTAAAGAGACATGGGAGCAGGGCTGGTGACGCGGTGTTGACGTGGTGGTTCTTATACACGGCTCGTAGGGCGGACATCAGCGCAACGTTTTATAATTCAGCCTATGCCGAAGGACAAGGGTAGATGCTGCCTGCTGGAGACGCGTTTGACAAGCAGACGCATGGAAAAGAGAATGACCGGTGACTTGTAAAGAACAGTCTCAAAACAGATCATCCGACGCTTCTGACCTGTGAGATTATTCCGATTCAGGTATTGTGAGTGTAGGGTGGAAAGAAACTCACTGAAAAACAGTCTTTGTGGGAGGTGTCAAGTCTTTCAGAATCCGTGGGCATGTTGAGACAGGCCCAGAAAGTGCAAAGTACATACAGCCTTATATGACGTTCCAACTGAAGAAACGTAGAACGTCAACACAGGTCAGTGACAAAGATATCGGGATGACCACACCGCGCGGTGCACGGACTATGCACGTGCCATCGTGTGCGACTTATACCTAAAGCGGAAGGAGCGAGTGGCGTACCAAGTGGCGCACGGTGGCGTACTTCTCACCAGCTTCCAGCCGACTTCTCACCGTCGACATGCTATCAACATGAGCTGAACCTTACACTCAACTCACAACGATAATTCATCAGACCCCAGAACTCACTCGAAGAAGCCATTGCTCAAATCTTCTCATAGGGCTTCTCTATGCTACGTGGAAGTTTCATACAAGTAAGCCGAAACCCATCTTGTATCTCTCTATCATTCCACCCACTTAGCCTGGGAATAGTTTTCAATGGGAGAAGAACTAGGAGTGTCCATATCGATGTTATATTGGTGCCATGAAACACCTTGAGTGGTATATCGACGCCGCAAAGATCGGGTTATGACGACTCAGAATCCGAAGCTTCGATCATGGGGTACGGTGTGAATCCTCCAGATACCTAAAATTCGCCACATATGAAGCTTGCCGAGAATTATTGGAGCTTCGACTCTTCCTTCACACCTCACCCCGCAAGGAAATGGTGACCGACAGAGAAGCAGGAGTTATCGTCGTGATACTATGCGTTCTTCTTACCTTCTTTCTGAGGGCGCTCGTCTCCAAACCTCGCGGCCCTTACCCTCCTGGACCTAAACCGAAGTTCCTCGTTGGCAATCTTTTGGACTTTCCAGAGGCAAATGCAGCGGAGAAGTATCTCGAATGGGGAAGATGGTACAACAGTAAGGCTAAATATTGTCACCCGCGCTCAGTCGATGAAATTTTCATGTAGGCGACATCGTGCACATCACCTTGCTCGGAAAGCACGTTGTCGTGATCAATAAACGCAGAATTGCTGAAGAATTACTCGACAAACGAGCGCGAATCTACTCTGGCCGTATGGAACTACCAACTCTCAAAGCGTATGCGGTCGTACTCTTACTCGTGTCTTTCGGTTCACAGAGTCGACAGCCTCGGATGGGAATACAATTTTGCTTTTATTAACTATGGCCAAGAGTGGCGCAAGCGAAGACGGATGTGCCAGCAGCATTTCAACCGACAGGCGTCGACTATATTCGAACCGATTGAAACTCAAAGAGTCCGCAAGATGTTGTCTGCATTTCTCCATTCCCCAGAGAAATTTGACGTCTATAATAAGATGTACGCCCATTTGTTATATTTCCTCTCTGATTCCCAGAGTTATGAGCGCGTAGCCTATCTGTTTCGATCCCCCTCGACATTATGTTCGGCTACGACATTGCATCTCTCGAGGACCCAGTCGTCAGGGCTTCTACTCAGGGCCTCGAAATTGGCGGACCCTTACTACTGCCTTTCGGCTCGTTGATCAACGTCTTCCCCTTCCTGCGTCACATTCCTCCCTGGTTCCCCGGGGCAGTATCTCAGAGAAACGCCGCCCAGACACGCCAACTGGCCCAGGAGATGAAGCGCATTCCGTTTCAAGATCTGAAGGAGCGGATGGTGAGCTGCGTTCGTGTGATGCTACTCGACGGATTCATGCTGATCTCAGGCGAAAGGCGAAAGGCCAAACATCGTATTCGGTGATAGGAAACTTTCTTGAGAAGCAGTCTCGCGTTGGAAGCTCCCAGGATGATGAAAGTCTAGACATCCTAAGTGATATTGCGTATACCCTGTATGGAGGTACGTTATGCCTTAATTTCCTCGGAGAGTCCGCCAGTTATTGCTTCCACGACCTAAAAATAATTTAGGCGCTTCGGACACGGTAGGCCTATTATTGTATTTTTCAGACTGTCTGACTGAACACCGTCACTTTATTGATGGACAGACAATCTCTGCAACAAGCTCCTTCCTCTACCTTATGGCTACAAATCCCGATGTCCAGAAGAAAGCGCATGCCGAAATTGATGCCCTTTTAGGAGCTCAGCGGCTCCCGGAATTTTATGATAGGCCTTCGCTTCCCTACATTGAGGCCATGTATCGAGAACTCATGCGATGCACACCGCCCCTTCGTCTCGGTATTAATCATTTACTTGCGGAAGACGATGTCTACGGGAATTACTTCTTGCCCAAAGGTAAGGATACCCACGTCAGTAACTTTGTGTCGCCTACTTGAAGCATTTCTAGGGTCTATCGTCTTCGCCAATATATGGTAAGCGGGTGAAGATTAGTATTGAAACGATACTGATCCAACCCATCAGGGCAATGACCCACGACCCAGAAGTTTACGAGAATCCGGACAGGTTCATGCCGGAACGCTTCTTCAAAGAAAATGGAGAGCTCAACGATGACGACCGTGTTTTAGCCTATGGGTTTGGCCGAAGGTAAAATGAACACCGTTGGTCTTCTCGCATGAAACTCAAGCACGTAATCTACAGAGTCTGTGTCGGGAAATATGTTGCAAGCTCGACGGTCAGTTCACTCCAAAAGAGCGGTCCGTGATGCCACCAACACCCTCCCAGATGTGGATGGTCATTGTCTCCATCTTGGCTTGCTTCAATATCGACAAGGCAAAGGACGAATTTGGAAACGACATCGAGATCGACGACCAATACTTGGATGTGAGCCCCGCCTGGTACGATAGCTGCACTCCTATTCTGCACGCACTAGCCAAAGACTCGCTTTCCTTCAGTCACAAGATGCCCTTCAAATGCTCGATTGTACCCCGGTCAGATGTATGGAGAAGTCTCATCAAAGAAGCGACGACAGAAACATAGTAGTGAAGCCTACTGTAGTTGATATCTATCCGTTCGTGAAAGATCAGCGCGCAGCGACGGGCATAGGAAAATTTAAGCAGGCCCCGGAAGCTCTTGGCATTTGAAATTGGTGTCCGCAAAATTTTTTGGCCTCAAATCTGCACGCTTTTGGCCCTCAAATTGGCAATTTCGGACAGGGGCTGTCACCTGTCATCCAAAAAAGAAAATTTCTGAAGGGCGCCCAGCGGCTATGGCGGTTTTTTGCCTTCGTCGCAGGTATCAACAATAAGTGTCGTATGTATGGTAAATGGAGCATTCTAACTTCTACAGTGCATACATCAGGCATCCATTTTCTTCCCACCAGTATCTGTATAAGGCTGGTAGGCCGGGCTAGCCCGGCAGGGCCCGCTACCTTTGCTGGTTCAATGTGATCGTTTGGAGGAAGAGCAGTCGGGCATGGTTGAGATTCGGGAGAGATGGCATAGTATTCCATAAATATAAGGGCAAAATTTATAAATTGTACATAAGTAGGAGGTGGGGTTGTATTCTCATGTGTGTTGACTAATGACGGCGCACTCGTTTAGTGGGAGATTCGAAGGAGGAGAACGCAGTCGAGGCTTCTTTGCGAGGCGAAGTCGTCGTTGGCATTGTAGAGATTGGTGTTGTGAGTTGTAGGATTGGACGGATTTCGATGTCTTCGTCAGAGTCTGAGAGAACACGAATCCGATGGCCTTGGATTTGGTAAATCTAAAGTAGGTGGAATAGGGATGAGGTGATATAATGTTGAAAATTTTGGGAAACATACGTTCTTGTCTTTATCTCCTTCTTTGCCAGTTGAGTTGATGTGCCAGCAGATTAGAGTCGCTTCAACGACGACGACAGTGCCGGGGCGTAATTTGTCATAGAAAAGCCAAGGGGGGATGAGGTTCTCGTCGGCGTCGAACACGTCGTGCTGCACAAGCTTGGCATGGGTTTGTTGAAAATAATTGCCGTGGTGATCAGGCAACAAGTCGAGAGGGTAGAACGCGTTTCGTTTGACTTGAGGTACTAGAGGAAATGAGGTGGTAGTTGAATAGATGTGTAGTGTGAGAACGTACGGGTTTGTGCAGGAGTCGGAGAGAACGTGTCGCGACCGTCGCTTCCTTCTTGTTTGACAGGAAGGAGGTTCTTGCGTTGTTTGGGCTCGGTTTTGCCAGTTTTTGTGCCAGGAGGAATCTACGAAAGGGTGAGGAATGTGTCGTTGAGGTATTTTTGTGACTCACTCGATATTTTGCAGGCATCGTGATCTTAATAAAAGAGTGGTCGTTGGTGCTGGGCTCGGAAGAAGCAAGGAATTCCGTGACAATAGGCTATGGAATATTTATAAGTGGTAAGGAAGGAGCAATGGTATTTGATAACATACAGAGCTAGTGCTGTGGCGAAGTGCATGATTGTCAGCAGTATCTCTTCAAGAGTGGCAACTTGGTTCGAAAAAGCTTGGTTGATGAAATCAGAGGCACCGGTGAGAGGTCGGAGGTGGATAATATCTTTGACGACAGTATCATCTGTGATAGACCACAGAGTACGAGAGGTTGGGATCATAGGAAGCTGTTGCATAGACACCATCGAGGTGAACCGAAAAGGTGTACATAGTAGACACTGAGCAGAAAGTCGACGGCTAGCAGAGAACAACGTGGAGAATGTTGAGAAAGACAGAGCAAGCGATGACGAAGCATCGCGCACGAGCTTCAGTCGGAGATTGAAAGCTTTACCGGGACCGGCCACTCGCATTCGCCGGTCACGACCCCAATAAATCTCGAGCGGTCTCTCGTTTCAATTCATTTCGACGTCATGCGTACCGAATTTTGGCTCCCGGCCTTCCATCGAACGTCAATGGAATGCCCTCGGAATGCCCCNGAATGCCCCGGAATGCCCTGGCCTGTCTCGATGAGGAAATTCTTTTCGCCCGCCANNACTTAGCCNGNNNGGNCNCNNTA